>CAJNIZ010009491.1:7533-56446 GCA_905231905.1 Symbiodinium pilosum
TATAACCGCCCCTTTAAAGAGTTTAGATGATAGCTCTCAACCCTGATCCCTAAACCCTAAACCCTAAAACCCTAAACCCTAAACCCTCAAACCCTAAAACCCTAAACCCCAAAACCTAAAACCTAAAACCCTAAACCCTAAAACCTAAAACCTAAAACCCTAAACCCTAAAGCCCTAAACCCTATATATCCCCGTAAGGACTTGCTTAAACTGTCCCAGGATCCCTGAGCCGACGAACCTCCTCACCGTAGGACACTTTTAAGGTCAGCTTTCCTTCCTCTGCCATTCCTTGGGGGGTTAGGGTTTGGGGTTTAGGGTTTTGGGGTGTAGGGTTTTGGGGTTTTGGGGTTTAGGGTTTTGGGTTTGGGGGTTTAGGATTTTGGGGTTTAGGGTTTTGGGGTTTAGGTTTTTGGGTTTTAGGGGTTCAGGGGCTTGGGATTTTATGGATTTTCGGATTAGGGTCTGGGGCTTGGGGTTCCTCGGCTGACAGCGGGGCCCCTCCTAAGAAGACAAACTTTTGACCTTGCTGATATTGGAAGTAGGAAGCCCATAAAACAAGAAGTTAAACCCAAATTTCCGGGCTGGAGCCAGCCAAGACTCTGGTCGCAAAGTAAGGCGCAGGTCAGTATGGAACTTGATACTTCAAAAGGGCTTGCTGGGACGCAAGGCAACACTGAACAGGAAGCAAAGCCCTGGCAAGACAAAACTACCAATGTCTGCGGCAGGCAGCGCGCCTACGGAAATGCCGATGTCCAGCATGCTGGTCCCCCAAGCCTGACAGCCAGCTACCATACCATTAGAAAGCACTCCTGGATCTTGCCCCAGGCCTTCTCGTCGCTTCCTCCTGGCACCGCTTTGGGCATCCACCTCACTAAGAGATGCGTGGAGCAACGCCTGCAATGATGAGGGTGGGTTGATGAATGCAAGTGACACGCTGGGCCCCTTGCTTGCTGAGATACACGGTGCTCGTAGGGAAGAGAGGCCCCTTCGGCAGTGTGAATGAGCAGGTGAGGGTGCGGTTCAAAAACAAGCCGATGCTAAAACGCTATCGCATGAATACACTGTAAGCAGAATCGTGCGATGTAATCTGCTGCCCTGCTGCCTGTACTGCACCCATCGTGGCCATCACGCACCACAATCCGGACCTGCAAACGCCAGTTGGAGGCATGCTACTACCCAAATGCCGAAGCAGTCAAGGGCCGTTCACGTCAAATTCGCAATCCATTCGAAGGTTGATTGGAAGGCGCAAGCAATAGTCTTTTGAACAACTAATGTAGATCCCTGATTAATAAACTCCTTTAAGGGCCTTAATATTAGGATCCCTATCATAATTCTGCTTAAGGGGAGGGGGCTTGTTAATCCTGGGTCTACATTAGCCACCCACAAATAATTAAGCATCAGCCTGAGAAGGGGTAACGGCAGCCTCATATATAACTGTCGGTAGCTGCACCTGGGGCCACATAGACGAACTAGCCCTGCGACCTAAGAAGCATGAATTCCCAGCCCCACGTTCACTGCCCATGTCATCCCACCTTCATCCCCAAGTCCTAAACCCTAAACCTTAAACCCTAAACTGGGAGCTGCACAAGCCCAGAGTGTCCACACAGAAGGGAATCAACAAGCCTCAGGCTCCAAGGGGCTGGGTTCTGGCACCGTTTTGGTGGGTGCTTTGGGTCTAAGGTTTATACTTATAGAGGTTCAGAAAATTAGTAATTCCTCATTTCTGCGGATATACCCCTAAGAATAGTTGGGCCAACGTCTATAAGTTCAGTGAGGATTCTGAGTAGCGTTATAGCTATACCTAGTCACTAGTCAAAGTCGGGTTCATGATTCAGAGTGCAGGGTTTGGATGGTGGGGCTTGGTTGCTGTGAAATCTTGCGTAGTAACACAGAATGATGAAGGACAAAGAGCCAACGACAAGAGCTAGTCACTCCCCCATCCTGCCAAGAAGTGCTCGGGACCGGCACGCGCTGTTCAAAGGCACACCCCGGTCTCTTCAGAATTCCGTGCCAGAAGCTTGCTGGGTTTTCGTAGTACTGCAGGAGCCCTCAACAAAGGCATTTCTTTTAAGACCCCTTTTATGAGCCGCAAATAGGGGCCTCCATAAGCACTCCCTTTGTACTGATAGGGCTTCTTGGGGTCCCCGACGTAGACACCTCCACATGGTGGCAGGTGAATGCCGGCATAGGTGCAAGATACAACGAGCTTGCAGACCGCATGCATGCAGTTTGGGTTTAGGGTTCTTAAGCTCAGCTCTCCTGCGTTCAAGTTATACGGGTCTATGTAGGGCTTACATAGGAATCAAGTAGAGGTTACAAGAATGTATTTATATGGATAATATGCTACTCCTGCCAAGCCCTCATCTTGCATGCATTCAGTGAGCATGATGAGCCTATGGACTTCCAGGAGGCTAATTACACCCCCTCTAAGGAATTCTGCTGATGCTAGAGCTTTTACCATGATTCTGTTGAGGGCGCAAAGGTTCTGGTGGGTGGATGGTAGCCGTCCTTACAAGGAGCCCCTACATGGCAACTTTGTGTCAATACGTGTATGTATCAGCGTTATGTGCACCAAGCGCAGCACAACACAGGGCGCTTAGCGACATAGCCATTGTCATCACCTGTGCAGTGGTTAAGCTGCTTTGATGAGGAGGCCCAAACCCAATAGTAGCTTCCATTTTATTTTCCACTAATATAACATAGGGAATAATGGAAAATCTATAGTATAATAGGGTTATAGGGCATGTTGCGGTAGTTTCCAACAAGTGGTCAGGCCCAATATAATTATGGGTTATCTCAAACCTTCACAGTCTTCTTATCGAGGACCCCCAAGGACACTCCCATGTAGCTGAAAAAAGAAAACCTTGATGCTAGGAAGCATCACCTGCACTACACATGCGAGCGCCGGAGCGTGTGTCATTCTAGTACCAGTGGCTGGAACACCAGTCAGAGCTCTTCGAGCACCCGGCATTCTTGGCACCAAGCCAATCAGCTAAAACGCCGCCCGGCACCTGCACACTGCCATGCTTCAGGGTTTAGGGTTCAGGGCTTAGGGTTTACCCTAAACCCTAAACCCGGAAGGCGAGAATTTGTAAGAAATGCAGTGGAAACCGTAGGCTGACAGACAGGCATCCTGACTTGTGCGGTGTCCAAAGTTGAGGGACGCCAAGAAAGGCTACACTCTAATTGCTCTCACAAGGGAAAACTCCTCCCAACCCGGTTTGGTTGTTAGTAGCGAATAAGGGAATATGATCCATGCACATTTTATTTCCTGATTCCCTACGATTGTCTGCAGCTGCCAAGCACGCGGCAGGCAGCCTGAGTAAAGAAGTAGCCTGCGGCAATGGCCGACAACCTGCAGTGGCGCCAAGTCATCCTTGCTGCAGCATGAAAGTGCAGTAATCTGGGCTGCTGTTAAAGAACTTAATTTGAGCTACCATCTTCCGGGCACTAAGAAAATAATAGGGTTTCCTTTTTATAGTACATAGCTTCATAGAGGTTCCTTGACAGCAACCCAGTACTTTGCTGCACTTTCTCTGCAATGTTTGTAGGTTATGGCATATGCCAGCTACACATACGCGCACACGAATGCAGAAGTGCTATGGCCCGTTATGGCAAGACCCCCTCACAGCCTAATAGTGAAACTTCCGGCACCCCACTAATAGATGCTCGCAGCATGGCAGCATAATCTTGCGGCAGTAATATTCATTGTTACTGTGTGGAACTAATATTTGGGGATGGCAAAATGGTTGCAGCCTCAGGTCGCCGCAAGTTACCCTTCTGAGCTGTGCTGATGTCCAGCTCCGCAGCCATGAACACAAGCAGTGGGGACAATGCATTGCCTCATTACAAATTCAGTCCCCGTTTAAGGAGTCACAACCATATCCAGTAATGAGAGGTGTAGAATCACTGTAGAACTTTGGGGCTTATAAGGCTCAGTAGGGGGGAGGCCTACTTCGGGGAACACCCATCGTCTTATAACTTACAACGCCCATTGCAGTGCCAGCACACATCTTCTACTATGACCACCGTTCGCACTCATATGACGAATTACGGTTCTCAACTTCTCATGGCTCCAAGGTCTTCCGTCTTGCTATTCTGCCTGCCGTCCTTCTTCAGTGATATAGTCGCCCTTAAGTAGATAGAATATGGGGTATATAGGGATCTTGTTAAAATATACCCAAAGCCATATTCGATCTACTTAAGGGGTACCCTAAACCCTAAGCCCTAAATAGTAGTTTCCATTTTCTTTTCCATTATCCCTATATAAACCCAATAATATACCTATCTACTTAAGGGGGACTATAACTGCAAGAACACTCACGTGGGAAGCCAAGGCGTGCGCGCATGGATTGCTGCACTAGGCGGGATCCCAACCTGAGGGAGCCCGGGAGTATTAGTACACCTTATTACTACTATTACAACAACTACTATTACTGTTCATACTATTACTGAAGTACACCTTATTACTATTACTGTTTATATTATGATGATGAGTATTATACTAGTATTATTACTCATATTACTACTATTAATATGACTACTATTATTGTTACAACTATTATAGCAATAACAAATTCACTGTGCTACAGTCATACTGGTGGTGAGAATTCATGATGGCAGGAAAAGCACTTCCCGTGACGGTAATACTGCAATGACAACTTGAGCAAGATTACAGTTGATCCCTTCACCTAATAACACCCCCTCACCCCAAGGTCACTAATACTTTTTTGCTGCTGGACTTGTTCAGGTCACTAATACTTAGTCCAGTATTCTGGGCGGTTCATTGTGAGGAGGGAGCAGATCAATTTCAGCACCACCCCATCTTTCCCTATATATCCCTATATAACCCCAGATATTGCTATACACTTCGCCACATAAATCTGCATATTCCTATAGCCTCATATAACACCGTACAACTCTATATAACCCTATACACCCCTGCATCCTAAACCCTAAATCCTGAAACCTAAACCCTTTTGCAAGAGGCTTCTCGCACCGCCCCACTCCTGGCTTCAGCTGCAACGCAGCTACCTAACCTAAACCCTAAACCCCAAACCGTAAACCCTATGTAACCCGTTATAGTAGTTTCCATGTTCTTTTCCATTATCCCATTGTAGCCATTATTATAATTACATTATTACTATAATTACTACTAAGCCCTAAAACACCCTAAGCCAGGAACCCTAAGCCAGGAACCCTAAGCCCTAAACCCTAAACCTCTAAAACCTAAACCCTAAATCCCTAAACACCAAACCCCTAAATCCCTAAACCCTAAGACCCAAACCGGCCACCGCATTGGCAAGTTAGAAGGAGAGGCCCCCACAGCAGGATCCCCTGCACCGTACGGGTCGAGACCTGAAGGAACATCGTTTGACAGGCTCCCTTCAAAGGTGGTTTGGGGTTTAGGGTTTGGGGGTTTAGGGTTTATAGAGTTTAGGGGTTTAGGTTTTATAGAGTTTAGGGGTTCAGGGGTGTAGGGTTTAGGGGTTTAGGGTTTAGGGATTACAGGGGCTACATAGGTCTTGGGGCTTATAAAGAGTCATGTAAAGTTTAGGGTAATATAGGTGATTGTACACATTGGGTGTCCAATTGGGGGCCATAGGCAACAACCATGAGACATTTGGGATTTCCAGGCTCAGCATCTCTTGGCACACGTCCCCGCAATAACGTTTCGAAAAAGACCTCTCCGGAAGTTGAACAGGGACACCATTTTCAAATGTGGCCCTTTGGCTTCGTGTACCTCTGGATATGAGCTTTTGCAAAAGGTGGCCAGGAGGTGGCCTAGTGTAGGACCCTTTAGCTAATTCTTGATAACCTTTGGACCTGTTTTCAAGCTACCCAAGTAGATGTCAGCTAGAACCACCGCACGCACTATGGCCTGAAATGGAACAAACTCAAGCTGAGACAGACTCAAAATACCCAAGGCTACTCAGAAATCTGGAAAATGTTTTGCAGCGGGGGGCAGGCCGAATCGTCAGGCTTTATGTGCAGTATGCTTTGCAGACGCAAGGCGCGTAGCGTAGCATACTATGGATGGAGTATAGACTGCTATCAAGTTACTATGCAATCCCAATCTCCCTTTCGGTGGGGATTTCGGGCCTGCACTTTGGAGTGGGTGCCTCGCTTGTTAGACCCACTCCCCCCAAGTAATGTGAAACCCCAAGGGGGGACTTTAAAAAGCCACTACAACTGGCCTCGCGAAGGGGTGCATATAGGGTTCCATGTTCGAGGGGGAATTCTGTCAAACTTCTGTCTTGAGGCATCCATGAGGTTCCCGGTTCCCGTTAAGTGTCGCTCGCCACACCACGTCCCAAATCCGCCTGAATCTAAATTTCGTCAGGCCCCTCAATTTCCAGCGAAACACCGTTCTCTTAACCCACAAGCACCCTGGCCCGCTCAACCCTTTTGGCAGGCCTTCTGCCGTTCTCGCCGCTAGCCCCCAGAAATTCACCATGAATCGCCAAGCCCGAAGATCCAAGGTTCTGACAATCCGATCCAGCCAGCTGTCAGCACGGGGAAGCTCCTGGACTCTGGGATGCCATTTAATCAATTGTGGGCTCCATGTGTGAGTACCAAGGAGATGTGTAAGTTTCTTTGAGCCCGAAGTATGTGCTTCTTGGAGACCGCTTGTGGTTCAAGGCCCGCAGCATGAGCAGGGGAGAGGCTGACTAGAAGAGGGAGTCCGGCGCTCTCAGAGATCGCATCTGGTCGTATGCATGGCCTTCGTATACGAAATTGTAGAAATCAGGATCTGCGTGAACAGGGCGAAGTGGGAATTTGATGCGTGCGGTCTGGAGTGCCAGGGGAGGATGCAGCCTTGACCAAAGTAAGCCCCGAGCCCGAAAGCCTAAGTAGTGTGGCCCTGCCCCCTGTCTGCAGCCTTGAGCAATGATAATGGGAGCTCCAAACGGAACTGGACAAGTTGGCCGGGAAGGCGATTTGGAGAACTGGCTGTCCATAAAACTCTGATAAGCGCATGCAAAGTTGGATTTCAATGAGAAGGACACCGATTGACACCCTTCACGCAAAATTGTCGGCCAGAGGGTTGAAGATACACTTCAGAAGTTTCTTAAGGTTTTCGAAGCGCATGTTCCATGGGCAGAGGCTTGTGATAGTGACTGACTACCCCCCCTATACTACACCCCCCCGGACCATCTCTAAACAACCTTCATGAAGAGACGGACCTAGGGGATGTAGTGTAAAGGGGAACCCCTAAATCCTAAACCCTAAACCCATGAGTTTGGAGCACCAGGATCACTGCCCTTGAGCTCAACAGTGTTCAGACCCTGCGCAAGACTTGCACCATATAGGCTCTCGCCTAGACTCCTCAGGGGACTACTATAAGGGGGTATTCAGGAGATACTATGATAGGAGTTCAGACTATAGCTCATACACTCCCCTCCACCCATGTCATATGAAAACCTGCCACTCACGTAGTATCGAGTATTCTCCATGCAGTATACCATAATAATTTGGGAAGATTCAATATTAGGGGGGGGAGCCTTTTAATACGGTGGGAAGGCATTTTCTGGGTCGCTGTTTAGGAACTTAAAATCAGTTACCATAACAGGGGCAGTTAGTAAATGATAGGGTCCCTAAATCATGGTAACCCAGTTATTCATCCCCAAGCATAGCAGGGCGGGTCCTTCACATCGCCACGTGACGTGTTGGTTGCAGCTGCTGGCCTGAGCCAAAGAAACGTAACCGTTTCGGAAAGGAACACGGTTTAGGATCTAGGGCTTGGGCTTTGGGGCTAACGGGAGATAATACCAGGAAGAGAAACAAGACGCAGAAAAGACGCATTGCACTGAGTATAGCGACATCGGGATCAGCATTGATCAGGGGACAAACACCCTTTACATTATAATCCCATCCCCAAACCCACCGAAAACAGAACGGTTCGAGAGCCCGCGCGCATGTCCCATCCAGCCTCGCAGATGGCGCTCGAGCTGCTGGCGATGATGCGCGATTCCTGACGGTGTGTGCCGCCGCAGCCTGCCAGCAAAGAATGCACCTCATGTAGGGCCTAAAACCTGTTGTGCCGTAGCTATTTCAAAGTTATGGAGGAGAATATTCGCAATGGCCTTTGAACATTAATTGGGCATCCCACCTCGAATATGGAGGGATAATGTTCCATATGGGAAAGGCCTTTACATCAGTTGTTCATCCCACCTGGTGGATAGCGTGCAGGATGTGGCTTTGCAAACTGCTCTGGCTCATGAGGAAACAAACCCTAAACTAGGACACCTCCATCTGCCTCTCCAGCCCCCACCACAAATTGTGATTAGCTGTGACTTACTAGACGTGCTTACACTAGCCCTCAAAGCCCTAAAACATTAGGAACAAGACTAGACTCTGACGCAGTCCAGATTGGGATTGTGACAGGAAACCACAAGGAGAAACAACAGCAATAGATGAGGGAGCTTCAGAAAGTAGACTCCTGAGAGTCAAAGCCGTCCGAAGGCATGAACAAGACCCTTGTATAGAGAGTATGTGGGGACATATTACCCCAATAATGGAGAGTCAAGTGGAAAAGAACATGCAACATGGCCATGGAAACTGGGAACATAAACCCGATTCAATTCAGCTCTCTGACCGAAAATCAGAAATTGGGAAACTAAACACCCAACATCTTTGCTTATACAACTGTACGGAGACTACTCACATCAAGACTGCGGCGCCTCAGGCTTGGGCGCCATCGGATGTGCTATATGATCTGGGCAGTTTCCGGACCTACAAATCCTACAAATCCTTTCTGGGAGTCCGTGTCCCTAAACCCTAAACTATTCGTTGAGGCTTGTCTTCTTTTAAGGGATCCGGAAGCTTGAAGCGACAAGGAAACGTTGAAATGCTTGGGGCTGCTTCCCATGAAGTTGGCTAACTGTTTGCTTAAGAACCACCCACAGAAGAAAAAATCTTCTTCCTGATAAGGGAGATATCGTGATTATTATCTTTTCTATTTTTAAGGAGTTCTTAAGCAAATAGTAGTTGGACAGAAAGCTTTCTGGTATGGGCTTCCCAAGGATCCGTGAGTCTGTGGCATATACAATATACAGCCAAACATTCGCATTTTGATGATGCAGGCCAAGTGGGGTAAAGAGACCTTCAAACGATCTCGGACGGCGCTACGTCCTACAACCTAAATCTGGCATGAATTTCGTGGACACAGGCATGCCTACACATATGTCCAGGCAATGCGACAGGACACGCGAAGTTGCAGCCAATGGCTGAGGCGGAAGGCATGAGAAACAAGCTCCCCCAGCCTGCACCCCCACCACCCAACACCCACCGCCACCACAGCCGCTGCCGCCACCAGCACCAGCACCAGCGCTACTAAAATCCTGATGCCATGCCCATCTGAAGTATAGTTGTTGTCAACTACAATTTACAACCCGGCGGTAGCTGTTTCTTGCTTCCAGGTGCCGCCTGGGTACATAGATGGCAAGTCGGGCAAAGATGGAACTGAATATGGGGAAAGTCCATGATCGTCCTACTTAGAGGGTCAGGGGGGCTTAGTAAGGAGGCCAATGACGGGGACCGCTGGGTTACTGATGGTGGATATGGTCTCCGAGTCCGCCTGACCCAAGTGGTTGCTGCGTTCTTCTGCCCAAAGTCGAGCCCGTAAGGTTAACTACTCAGCTACTAGGTGATTATTGGGGCTTGTACGGGGACTACTACTGGGATCCATTCCTCCCAGCCCTATGAACCATCCATTTTGGCTGCTCTGTGGCTACTCAATGAGAATTAGCAGTGGTCTTATTGTCCTAATGCTGCCGCGAGCAGCAGTAGCAATTGCGGTCGATGAGATTCCAATCACAACGCGGCTCGGAGACTCTTTGTGCTTGGCCTGCTGCTGCATGGCAACGGCTCTGTGTCTGGGTTATGCCCCCGCAGGACGCATGTGCTCTCGTGGTGAGATGCGGACAGCGCCGGCTCAAAATCCACAAGATCACAAGCAGCCCGAAAGCCTGACCAAAGTGCGAACTACCAGATCCTGTACTGTAGGGTAGGGCCCCGGTAGGGCTGGCGCAGTAGAGAAGCTCAAGCTTCGACTATACAAGCGGCCTGCGCGAAATGACCAGCCAATCCTTCATGACTGGACCGGTCAATTGGAAAATGGATTCGTACGAACAAAACGTGGGTTGTACAAAGTTTTCGCCTGGCACATACAAACAGCACCGTAGCTGACATTGTGTCACGCCACATCACCTGTACAGGTTGTGCAAAGCCTATAGTCTACAGGTTGTGCAAAGCCTATAGTCCCCCCTTAAGTAGATAGAATATGGCTTTGGGTATATTATAATAAGATCCCCATATACCCCATATTCTATCTACTTAAGGGGGACTATAGTCCAAAACCGTTGCTCACAGTGAGATTGTTGGCTTGGCATCGATCCTGCACACTTCTCTTTCTGCTCTGTAACTGCAATCACAATGCGATACACGCTAACCTCATGCCGAGGCTATTACTGTTACTATGACTCTATTATTACAATTAGTAGTACCATAACTACTCTTATATTCTTACTATTACTACTCTTTTTTTTTCGAATACTAGTATTACGGTGATTACCTGTTGTTATTGTTCTTTTAGCTATAACTGTTACTATTACTAGGCCTGTCAGGGTCAATGGCCGCCACATTGGCCTCGAAGTCCACAAACTCCTGGCACGTCATCAGCCGAAAAATGGTCGCAGGGCCTAGGCTTACTGGTTCATCAAATAGGGCTTACAGGAGCAAAGGATATAGGGATTATATGGTAGTTTCCCCAATTAAGGGGACCCCAATATATGCCCCAAACTACTATGATCCTTATTATGGGGACCCCTAAAATGGTACCCCTAATTTGGGGAAACCCCCATATACCCCCATTCCCTACCAAGAACCTGCAAGTCTATGTTGGAAGCCTGAGCCGTACAACACCCTAAGGTTCCAAGGACCCAAGGTATAGGGTCCCTTCAAAGGGGTTATAGAGGGATATATAGGGATATTAGGGGACTATATAAGGGTCCAAGGACCCAAATAATAGGGTTCTAGGTGCTGCGCAAATTGCCTCCATCGGTCCAGCACCATTCCAATAGAGCACGACCAAGCAATTCTAGCGGTTTAGGGTTTAGGGCTGAGGAATCTGTGTAACCACCACTTGAGCCTGCACTCATGGGTTTCCCCACGAACCATCCGCCCCCACCCTTATACTACCCCCCCCAGGTTAGGCCTAAATACTCCGAAATAACCTTTATTGAGGGTGAACTGAGGGGGGCTTAGTATAGGTAGTAGGGGAACCCATGAAACTCCCTACACCGGCCTCGGCTGCTGAAACCCCACATCTTAAGGGTTTCCCAAAATTAGGGGGTACCTTTTTGGGGTTCCTGTAAGAAGGACTGGAGTCTATATTCGGGTCCCCTTGTTTAGAAAACCTCCCCTATCTCCTTTTCTACCTACAGATGCCCCCTACATATGGGTATACAACCCAAGAACCCCTTTAAAGACCCTTGATTTCTGTAAGCCTAATAACGCCAAGCTATAAAAACTCCAGACCTTGAATAACACAACTTTAAACTCCAACTCCATTTCACGTTCAGCTTTTTTGCATGTGATTCTGCTTTATTGGGGTTCTATATCCTTACACAATCCCTATATAAGCCTGACCCTAAACCCTTTAATCCCTACCATTTCCTTCTCCGTCCAATTGGGCTCGATGTCGGCAGCACGGCCAGTCACAGGGCATGTTCCGCCTTGAGTAGAGACGCAGTTTAGGGCATAGGGTTGCTGCTGAGGATTTTGCTGAGGAATCTACAGCAAGATACCTTAACATGGGGATTCAATACTTTTGAGGAGAGGTTACAGTACTCAAAGACGCAAACTGACGCAGGAGCCCGTCTTGCAAGGGGATCCATGGCTCGAAGCCCTTGTATGCTGGCCATTTCAGCTTCAAGGAATTGCTGCATGAGAAGAGTTCGGTGGAATCTGTATGGTATGAATTTTTGTGGTTCCCCAAATTGGACGCCAAACATACATGCATATATACATGTATATTCCGCATTGTATATACTCACAAACATTTCTGAGGAACCCTATACACACTCACCAAAAAGCATTTTAGATCCTTACTGCACACGAGTGTTGAAGGAACTTGAAACTACACTCCAGGGCTGTTCTGTCAGCGTTGTAAGTTCAATCGTTTGATGCAAAAAACGTTAGAGTCAGAGTGTCCATAGGCTCTATGCACACTGCGGCGTAGGTTCCTGGGGTACCTGCTAGGGAGCGTTGGCGTAGCTCTTCAAGATTCTATGTGCGAAGTCGGAGAAAATTTGGGAATGCCGTACTCAAGTGGTGTTGCATACGGCTCTGCCCAAGAGACCCGCAGCACTATAGGGCTTTGCGCTTCGGTTGCAAGATTGGCTCAGAACCACCGTGCGAAGGATTTTGGGGGCCATGATACACAACAATGTATGCAATGGTTTCTGCAGCTTAAGCTTTCATAGAAAATCTGTGCGTTCAACGAAGGTTTAACCATAGCAGAGGCAGTAGCACCGGACTTCATCACTGGCGAGCAGGGGCTCCAACAATGCGAGGCTTCTTGGAGCAACTCGCACAGAGTAGTCATGTGGAATTCGCGGTAGGTTTGGGGTCCTCTTCCAGAGTGTTTTTATTGCAGGCCAACAGTACCTTTGAGGAACCTAGGCGAGCTGCTGAGAAGACTCGACAGCGACTGGATATCGTCCGCGAAGTGCCTGAAATGCAAAACTTGGCTTCAGCTCTGTATGCTCAGGCCCTAAACCCTAAACCCTAAGCCCTAAACCCTAAGCCCTAAACCCTAAACCTCAAAGCCTGAGCTGTAGTAATCCCTGCAAATTCAACCCTAAACCTAAAATCGAACGCTGCAATGCTCCACCTGTAAAGCTGATAACCCTCAATCGTCCGACCCAACACCTGAAACCCTAAACCCAACCCTATAAACCCTAAACCCTATAAACCCCAAACCCTATAAACCCTAAACCCTAAACCCAAAACCCTAAATCTGCAATCCTGCACCCTTGCTGCAAGCTCTTTACCTGAAACCCTAAACTTGCTGGTGCTCAAATGGGGCCAGGAAGGGGAGGGCATGCCTGTCACGCTGTCAATCCCAAACTGGGCTTTCTGTCTGGTGCTCAGAAACTTGAATGAACGCCAGAGGAGCTCTGATTGATAATGGGTTTAGGGTTTAGGATTTAGGGCCCCCACTCTCGTAGGATCCTATACAGCCCCGACCTCGACACCCCCCCCTCCTTGAAGTAAGGGGGAATTACAGTTGTCATAGGGCTTCTTTGCGCCTCATACGGCTTCTTTGCGCCTTCTTTGGAGCTGGTCTCGTTTAGGTACAGGATACTGTGGCACTCCCTACTAGGCGCCCTAAACACCAAGCAATATTATAGCTTCCACCCTAAACCCTAAACCCTATAAGCCCTAAACCCTATGAACCCTAAACCCTATAAACCCTCAACCGCTAAACCCTATAAACCCTAAACCCCGAAACCCTAAACCCTCAACCCTATGCTCTTTTCGTTGCCATAATGAGTTAGTTCACTTTGAACCTAGACGGAGGCCGATCCCACGAAGCGACCTGTTACGCACCCTAAACCTGTAGTCCCCCTTAAGTAGATAGCATATGGGGCTTTAAAAGGGTTATATAGGGATAATGGAAAAATAAAATGGAAGCTACTGTTTAGGGTTTAGGCATTGGGGGATATAGTCATGTAGTCCCCCTTAAGTAGATAGAATTTGGGGTATATGGGGATCTTATTCTAATATACCCAAAGCCATATTCTGTCTACTAAAGGGAGACTATAGGCTTGAGGGTTATTTTCTTTTCCAGTCCCTACTACGCACCCTAAACCCTAATCAACACATAACTTGTATTCTCTTTTCCATTCCCTACTAGGCACCAGAAAGCCTCCTGCCTCTGCAAATACGGGCATGATGCTGGCGACTGCTTCCGCCTCTGATGGATAGGGATAAATGGAGGTAATACTTCTACACCCTAAACCCTAGCAAATGTATGATCATCTACAAGGTTGGGGATTTTCTCGAAATCGTCACAATCAGCGTGCTGTGAGGAATCCGAAGGCTGCGGAGAGAGACGAAGCCGCAGTGTTTGCGGGGGGATTGCGCTGAAACATCTTTTTAGGTTCAGGACCTGAGGGGGTGGCGGTTGTAAGGTGAAGTCCGGAATTGACGATGGGGGCTCCAGTCTAAACTCCTTAAAGGGGGTTATATAGGGGCTTATAGCGGATTCTATAGGGAACTGCTATAGGGGCTATTAATGGGGATACTAGGAGTTCAGACTATGGCTCATGTGGGCTTGTACCTGAGAATAGCTGGATCCCAGCTATATATACCATGACGCAAAATGGAAACAACAGTTTCCAGTAACCTAGGCGCTGCTGGAACCTACAAAAGCACATTAAGCCTCTACAACCCCAGAGGCCTGGGGTGAGGGTTTAGGGTTTAGGGGTTTAGGGTTTAGGGGTTTAGGGTTTAGGGGTTTAGGGTTTAAGGGCTTAGGTTTTATGATCTCTCATTTGACTGCAGCTCAGACGCCGATCTCCGCAGCAAATCTGCGTCTCAGCCTTGGCTTGTTTCATATGGGTGGTTAGTAAGGGGTGGAAAAGGGAAAGGAAGCTACTGTATTAGGTTCAGGGTGGTTAGTAGGAAATGAGCGACTGGAACGAAAACGGAAGCTACTACATGAATAGGGCTATACACTGGCTACGATGTGAGTGCCGTAAGGATCCTGTCTTTTACTCCCTGCCAACCGCCAGTAAGCCTTTCTTTACCACAGTCGGCAACAGGGATCTGTTGGCATACATGGGGACTTCAAAAATTCCGAAGTCCTATGTTGCCACTACCCATGAGTAAATGTTTAATACGTGGAGGTAGATACTAGGAAGGCCCTCATTTTGGAAGCCCCTATGCAAGGATGATGACTGGTACATGGGGCTGTAAGCAATACACATGATGTGGATTCAGGGATCAGCTCTAGGGTTATGATAGCCTGGGTGTTAGGATGTTGGTAGGCAAATTACGAAACACTAGTAACATCTTTTGCATCCAGGACTCTTGAATCTCTTGACTATGCATTGGTATTCTCGAATATGGTAACTAGAACTCATGTACAGAGATTACCTGACTATGGCGAAGGTTTCTCCCTACCCCGAATAGGCTTCAGGCTTAGGGTTTAGGACTGAGGGCCTAGCAGTTTAGGATGTAGGGGTCAGGTTTGACGCCGTGGCTTCGCGCTTAGCTCATCGTGGTCACATTGTCACAGGACTCCAAGAGACTCTCCGCGTGATACAAACGGGAATTCCTCAGGTGAGGGTTTCCCAAAGATTAGGGGTACAATTTTGGGTCCCCTATTTTGGGAATTCCTCGGGTACCTAAAATAAGGCACCAACATTCTCAGCGTACGATATGCAGCTAAAGCTGTGTGTATAATATAATGAGTAGAAGACCAATGAGCTGTAGCCTAAACTGCTAGTATGACCCTTAATAACCCTTCTAGTACTCCCCTATCCTCTAGATAACTCCTTTCAGGAGTTTAGACTATAGCTTAGATGGGTTCAATGAGATGTAACCCATGCTCTGGCACTTCATTGGAATCCATTTCGAAAACGCTAAGCTGACACCCTGCAGAGAGAGAGTCCCTAGACCCTAAACCGCTTGAAGCTGGGTCACCCATGCCAGCCAAAATCCATGTCACTGATATTTAGGAGTATCTCAAACCTAGGGCTTAGGTTTGGGGTTTAGGTTTTTTTGGGGGGGAGGGACCGTTTAGGGTTTAGGGGATTAAAGAGATTATACAATGACTTCTTCTGAGCACCAACCACATTCTGGTCCCCATCCAACGGACACTCCCTTCTAGCGATTGCTGTTACTCATCCTATATGTAATACAATCACCTCAAACCCTAAACCCCTAACCCCAAAACCCCCTATAAACCTTATAAACCCTAAGCCCTTAACCGCCAGCCCTGAACCTTAAGCAAGCGGAACGCCAGGTCTGGCGTCTATATAGGGCTTCTTATACCCCAAAATCTTGGGTAGGTCTGGGGGCCCTATAAGAACTACTTTTTGTGGTTTTCAGAAGTTATATAGGGACTAAGGGCAAGATGGATAAAAATTGCTTCAAACCTACCAAGGACCCCAGCAATACCCCCCTCCCAGGTTCGATTTCATGTTCCATGCTCACGTTCATTTGGTTCTCCATGATTGGGGTAATATCCCTAAATATCATAGTTGTGCATAGATATATACATATATACACCTCTGTAAACACCCTTTTTGCAACACGCTTGCAAAGTCACGTCTGTATGTGCCCTAAACCCTGCACCCTAGACCCTGAGGACTATATTCCTATCAATTACTATTACTATTACCATTACTATTACCCTAAACCCTAAACCCTAAACCCCAAACACTTTTGCCCCTAAACCCTAAACACGATTACTCCTAAACCCTAAACCCTAAACACTATTACCCCTAAACCCTAAACCCCTATTATTTCTACGACTATTACTATTGCTATTCTCAGCCCTGAGGCCCGGACCATGGATTTGGGCAAGAATGGCCTGAACATGCGGCTCAATCGTCTGGCGAGGTGAGCTCCCGGCAAGCCTGCAGGGGTTTAGGGTTTAGGATGGTTTAGGGTTTAGAGTGTCGCCTCTTTTTTTTGCGGGACCTCTTCTCCAAGGAATGTAAACTCCGGTTTATGGATGAGGGTTTGAGGCTTCGTGTGTAGCGTTTAGGGTTAGGCTTTCAGGTTTAAGGTTTAGGGGTCAGGATTTATAGGCTCCGGGTTGGGTCATTCCCCCTGATCGCAATAGTTAACACAATGGGTAATAGGAGTTATAATCCCCCCTTAGCAGGAGCCCGCTGAAAACACTGACTCTAAGACGGAATGACCCAAGTTACCTACACCCTAAAAGCAATTATGGTGGTTTGGGGGTTTACGCTTTGAGGTCGGGTCTGGGTTGGTGGGCTTCAGGGTTTAGTTTAAATGAGGGTTGGGGCTTAAAGCGGTTAGGGAGCAGATGGTTGTTTCTTAAAATAATTAGCGTCCTTGAAGGTCATGAGCATGCATACGTTTTACACCGCCCCCACCCCCTTCCCTGTATATGTTTAGGCTTTAGGGTTTTGGGGTTTAAGGTTTACTACCAGCTGCTACCATGCCGCAGAAGCACCGCACACCACCAGTATTTTCCTCGTTTTTTCAGCCGACAGATTTGTCAACATGACCTAGACATCCTGCTAGTATCAGCTTCATTGACCGGATTCTGGTGAGCGATATATACAGAAAATGATTTCAAAAGCATGGTACTTACAGTGTTTTGAGCTCTTGCATGTACCAATACTCCAGTTTGTAATCGTTTCCACTGCTTTGCTTCAATGACGTTTGCAATCTCAGTGCTTCAGCTGTGAACTGATATACCGATTTTGACATATGGGGTTTCCCAAATTAGGGATAGATAGTATTTTGGAGTCTATGTTACGGCCCCCCTATGTAGGGAATCTATCATATCTGATCTAACTGATCTAACCATCAGAATAGAGATGAAGTGGATTCAGACGTCAAGGAAAATTGCCAGAGTTCTGGAGCAAAAGAAATCTGAAAAGAATGCCAACCATAAAGGCAACCATCTTCTCCTTCGCAAACAACGGAATAAAATCAACAACCATGCTTAAGTATAATTTCAGTAGCAATTCCAACCTGTAAATGTAGAAGAACTTAGAATTAGAATGCCTCGCGCAGACCATACAGTTCTAGGATTCCTTGGTTCTGATGAAATCTTTTGCGCAGCTTTTAGTATACAAACCATTACAAAAACCAGGGATTTTGAAATGCCAAAGAAAGCTCGAATGCCAATTCCTTGAAGTTCTACAGAATTTCTTTACACAAGCAGGGCAGAAAAAGGCAGTGTCCAGGGAATCGAACAAATCCCCAATCCCGCATGATTCCTGATGATGACCTGCCCTATCTCTTTTACTACGCCGATTGACAGGTCAAGGCCAAAATCTCGTTAAGCTAGGTATTGAATGAATTATAAAAGTTGGGTCAGGGGCTAGAGCAGAAGTACAAAGACTGAAGTTAATCAACATCCAAGTTTCTTCATGAGATGGTCATGCGCAAATGCCAGAAGAAGTCGGGAATGAGCATATGTCTGTATCTGCATAAATATAAATATATATATATTCACATCTTTCTCACTTGTTCATGGAATGAGAGGGTCCTTATGCGAGTTGTAATCTCATGCAATGTGGGTAGTCTGTGCACGCATTCAGGACAAGTAGTGGCTCTACGCCCCTGAGTTCAGAAATCTGAAAGTCAGTATCCTCATTAGTTGCTATTGTATAATTAAGCAAGTGCTCAATATGAATTTGAACAACTCCCAAAATCATGAAATAATGGGCCCAGCGGTTACCCAACCACTGCAGCAACAAATATGTGATGGTGCCGTGTTGAAGATATTTACCATTTGGAGATGTGGCTTTTCTTGATTTTCATGGGAGGGGATTAAGGATTTCAGTTGCGAGTTCCTCAAAACTGGGAAGCCCCTTGAAGCACTCCGAAAAAGGGGATTCTGTTTGATGGGCCTCCAAGAAACGAACCATCTATACTACAGCGATAATAGTAGTAATACTAATAACAGTAATAGAAATAAAATTACTAGCCTTACAAGTAGCAGGTACCCCTGCCCCTGCGAAACGAAGGCCTGCCTGTAACAGTCGTTGATCCCATGGACAGGGGGTGCAAGACCTCAGACATCTCACTCATCTGCGACATGGCCTGGCAGCTTCAATGCTCGCATGGCTGCAGCACTGGTCAACAACTTTAGTCCCCCTTAAGTAGATAGAATATGGTGTATATGGGCAATTGATTTTTAACATACCTGAAGCCATATTCTATCTACTTAAGGGGGACTATAATCGTTTGAGGCCAGGGCTAGGGCAGGAAGGAAGCAGTAGTTTCCAAACTTCGGCCATCCAAAATGTACACCAATATTTTGGATACTGACTGTGTCTGTGTGAGCACTCACAACAGCTTCAACCATCGGCCTCATACGTCACAGACGCAAATACATTGCTCTCCTTCGCAAGGTTCCCCAAATAGGGGGATCTCAATACAGACCCCAAAGTAATAGAATCCTTGTTATGGGACCACCCCAACAGGTACTCCTAATTTGGGGGACACCTCCATGTGGAGCTTGAGCTTCATCTGGTGATACGACGCCCTAAACCATCATCCTACACCAGCTTTTGGAAACCCATGAGCTATAGTCCAAAATCCTAGGATCCCCTTAGTAACCTCTATAAAACTCGCCTTTCTAGTCCCTATATATCCCCTTTAAGGAGTTTAGACTATAGTTCATGTGCTTTTTTTCACAGGACAGTAGACGAATAGGTTTAAGTCGTCCATGTTAGTTTGGGGTAGGGCACGTTCGCACAGAGACAGTTAACTCCTTGCCTTGACATATGCGCGGGGGGGCACGGTGAGGAAGGAAAAGCCCGAGAAGTCGCAAACAACCTGCAGCTAGCAAGTAAGAAGACAGGCATTTTGCAGAACACTCAGAGCCCAAGGAAAAACCTTACTCTGTATTGGGGGCTGCAGCGGCTACAGTCTCCCTTGTGAAGCCACGTCCTACTCAGCTACTCGTGCGGGACAGGCACATGCATCACTGACCTGATGCCGCGAGTCAGCCCCTTAGTCACATCATTACTGTCACATAACAAAAAGCTCTTAGCAAGATGATGATAGCTGTGATCAGACTTGCCGCGCGAAAATAATTAAATGGAGGGAATGTCTGCTTATCTATTTTCGGAGTTCAGGAGTCCTGCTCCCAATACCTTTTCTCGCCACATCCCTTGACAGACTTATGTGCGCGCCTCGTACTTCATGATGCGGCCTGTCTCACGCGAAATCCTGGCACCAAGGGAGTCACTCGAGGTGGTGCTACCATGCTTTGGATGCTTTAGGATGACTGCGTGGCCACTAACTCCCACAAGGCAATAAGAGACGGATGCACGCCTGCATGTGCGGAATACGGAAGCAAAGCAAGGCCAAGTAGTCCTGTCCACCCAACACCACAACCTCCGTGCGGTGTGCAGGCTGTAGTTGACAATGTCCTCGCAAGCCAGAAACGTGAAGGTAACGCGGAATTCGTCCTACAAGGCTAGCTACAATGTGCATCATGCATCATCGCGCACTTGCACTCAAACGTAAATTTCGAAATCTGCGGATGTAAATTCCATCCACAGAATCCCCCAACAACACCCCTGGCACGGAGTTCAAAATGTGAACGTTCTCGTTATTAAGTGCTAGGTGCTGTCAGTGAGTAAAGGTTATTTGACCGGATTCCGAGGTGTCCGCTTGTGAACTCCTCCTTACAAAAGACTGGTCATTTACCGGGTACATGAAAAATCTACTCAGATGCCTGTGCAAGATTCCTACGTGTCATCAGCATGAGCACGCGATCAACAACATGACGACAAGTACAGCTGCAACCGCCTAAACTTCTGGAAGCAGCAGCAGCAGCACCAGCAGCAGCACCAGCAGCAGCACCAGCACCACCACCGGCACCAGCGGCAGCTGCGGGGCAAAGGAAGCAGTCTAAAGCAGTATGAAGAACAAGCAAGCGGAGGCGGCGTGCAAGAAAACCGAGCACCAGCTTCGCCTGCTACTGGATTTCCAGGCTGTTGAAGTAGTACTATAGAAGCCCGCATAACTACCAGTACGATGTTTGTTTCCATTTGATTCTCCATTCTTGGGTCAATATCCCTAAACTCTAGACTCTAAGTAGCAAGTAACTTATTAGATCTCTACAATAGCTCGGCCTCCGAGCTGGCTGACTTCAGCAGTTGCTTGAAGTCGGTCTGCGCAACCGGGACAACGAAGAGCATCCTCTCCTAGGTTTTAAGGTCTAGGTTGGGTTATTCCCCCTTACAGTAACTGTTACCACAAGGGGTTATAGGAATTATAGTAGCCCCTTAATAAAGCTTCTTTAAGGCAGTTACTGGGTGGGGGAATGACCCAAGGTTTAGGGTTTAGCATCCTCTCCTGAAGGCCAGCCACGCTGAAGGTGGCGGTTGTTATCAATAGGGAGACCCCAGTATAGATTCCAAAACACTACAATGCTTGCTATGGGGAACACCAAAAGGGTGCCCCTAATTTTGACCCCCAAGTTAAAACATTACGTGGGCTACTGGGTGCATGGTGCACCCAAGAGCGCATCACACCCTAAATCCGGAATCCTAGACCCTGCATCATGCCACGATTCATCTGCTGACCACATGTGGAACTTCGAGTAAGGCTCCTGAGCGGCGAAGAATCTTCGAGTTTGCAGGCACTTCTCCTAGACATGATGTAAGAGACCAGCTGCACAACAGTGCTGAGGGATTGCCAACCCTGCGGCTCGCCCAAGTAGCACTGAAAGATGTCCCTAGGTAATTTACGACTCTATAACAGCTACGCAGCAGCATCACTATCCAAACAGTATGTCCACCACGACTAGTACCTAAACCCCAAAGGTATGTAAAATAATGGCCCTAAACCCCTAATAATAGCCATAAAGGCCATTATTTCACATACTTTTGGGGTCCAGGTAATTACTCCAGCAGTCATAGGCTCAATCTTCTGCGTGCCGGGGCAGGGCTGCCCAGCGTCAGCAGCATTGAGAATCTCTGCCTGGAAAGGCTTGGTGCGTAGAGTTCACAATTCATGGGGGGGATTGTCAAAATTATGGTCCCTTTTTGGGTACCCTAAACTAGGCCCCATTTTAGGCCCCGTATTATAATAGGGACCCAAAAAGGGACCATAATTTTGACAATCCCCCAATGGGATTTTGCTGATTTTTCCTTTCTTGGGAGATATGCTCTGCTTTTGCTAGCTCAAGACGTGTATCCAATTCAACTCCCGAGGATCCGCGACATGGGGCCTCTTCGGGATAGCTAATACTATCAAATGTTCTGTCGTCTTGTCCGAAATCTGCAAGCTGAAAGCTTGGCAGTGCCAAGGACCGTTTGCTCTGTTACTATGTACTCGAGAAACCCTCGGCATCGCAGCATAGCACAGGAACTACTTAACGACCAAGGTCATCGTGATCCTTCGTGATGGTGATGATGATGATAATCATCATCATCATCATCATCCTTTTTTCATGATTATGCCAGGCTGCCTTGCATAATGGCAGATGCATCGGGCATCAAGGCCCAAAGAGAGACAGCTCTTGTCCCTTCTCTATGGTGTAGTTCTTGGAGTGTAGAGCAACGCTGAATTTAGGTACTAAGTTCAAGACCTGCACTCTCAGTCCCCAAGGCCCCAAACAACAAGCCTTAACCTCAAAAACCCCAAATAGTAGTTTCCATGTTCTTTTCCATTATCCCTATGTAGAACGGCTATCTAACCCCTATAATATAACCCATTATAACCGCAATATAATCCCAATATAACTTCAATATAGCCCCTATAGCCTTTTATAACCCCTCTATAACCCGTCATAACCCCAACATAAAACCCAAAATATCCATAAATATCCCCTATCTAACCCCATTTCAAACCCAGGGCCTTGGTTTTTTTCAGCTGCTGCGCCGCGAGGATGGCTGAACAGGTGTTTTTGACGCTGCCTTCTTTGGCATGATATAGGGGTTTCCCAAATTTAGGGTACCCTTTTTGGGGGTCCCTATAAGAAGGACTATAGTATTTGGGGTCTATATTGGGGTCCCCATATTTTGGGGAACTACCATATATAGGGGTTTGTATATAAGGGCTAAATAGGGGTTAAATAGGGATTATGGAAAAAGAACATGGAAACTACTATTTAAGGTTCAGGGTTTAGGGTTGTAGGGTTTGGGGTTCTAGGGTGGCTTCGAGGGTAGTATTTTGGGGTCCATATCGGGGCCCCCTGTTTATCAGAAAGCCCAGACAGGGATTAAATAAGGATGTATAGGCAATTATGAGGATTACCCTCGCTCACACAAACATGGAACCTTAACAAGAGCATCGACTAGACTACTGTCCTCAAAAAGTGGATGTCTGGGGTGTCATGTTAGTTACCTCAAACTTTAACTCTAAGCCCTAAACCCCAGACCCTAAGCCCTAAAACCTAAGCCCTAAACCCTGGTGGGAGGGTAGGGCATGAAGCCTTATCTGGACCCTGCGGAGCCCACCTTTTTAGGGCTATGTCCTTGGGTATCACTGCATATTGCACCAGACACTAAGTGTTCATTAGGGTCCAAGCGGGTTTTAGGACTTGGGGCTTAGGTTGTACAGGGTGTAGGATTGGCGTCTAGTCAAGGTTTTCTGTTCTACCGCTGTTTGGGGCTTTGGGATTAGGACTGAGCAGCTCAGAATTTAGTGCTTAGAATCTCCTTCTCGAGGGTAGAGTTTGCGGCTTACCTCGACATGTGACAAGCAATCAAGCACAGTCGAAAGCAGATCGGCGGTAACCACACAATGGCTGATGTTCATGGTGTTCCGCTTGGGATCTATATAAGGTCGAAGAGGGGTCATGGAGATTAGGCAAGACACTCGATCACAAAACAAGTTGCAAATTATGCTACGAATCATTCTTCAGGTACATATTGGTACGCAATATGTGTCAAGTCGAAATCCCAGCCTGACAATCAAAACAAATTCCAAGAAGTGTTACACTGTTGAGGGTTTAGGTGTTATACACCCTTTCCTACTTCCCATCACAAGCAACAAGCATAAACGTTTCTTACATGTAGTAGCAAAACTACTTTGAATAAATCCTCATACCTAACATAGGGTGTTTGGCTGTGGCAGAGCGGGTGCTAAGATCTCCAGGTTTAGGGTTTAGGGCTTCGGATTTAGGGTAGGAACCCAGGGTTGCCAAAATCGGGCTTCGGGCTTATCTAAGGTTGGAAAGATGGCCTCCCAGTATGGGCCCTTAACCCTGGGGTCCATAGGTACTTATTATGTGAGCTAGAGTCTAAAAGTCCTTAAAGGGGGTTGTATAGGGGAGAACATCGGACTACTACAGAGGTGAAAAAGGGGAATTTTAAGAGTCTAGACTGTAGCTCCCATGCCCCATAGAACCGCACAAGCCCAATTGAGGTCCATAGCTAGGACTCAGGAGACAGGTAGGGGCCCACGGCCCATGGTTAGGGCCTCATAGCTTCGGGGTTTTCAGGGTTTAGGGCTACAGATGCTGGGGGCATGTGCGAGTTACACAGTAAGCCAACTGTGGCCCGGGCCAAAACCACAAAGGTAGCGAACGAGAGCGATGTCGTCCAGCATATGTGTGTGGTCTTTGGACGCTGCGTTGAGTTCGACTTTCCTTGCAGTTGCGGTTTCGGGGTCTGCAGATCACGAACGCATTCTTGTATAAGGGATGCTTACGGAAGTGTCCTGAGGAGAAGTTGGATCAACATGGGAATGTATGCACCTAAACTCAATTAAAGTCGCAGCTTCGTGCTGAGGATACCACGGTAGCAACCCTACTGCATTCTGGCACAGAGTTGGCCATTTCACTCGGAACAACTGTCGTACCATGGAGAATGCTTTTTTGGGAATGTATTAGACAAGGCATGCATCCAAGTGTATCGACTGTCTACGGTCTCCTACCATACACTCAGCTTAGGGTTTAGAGCGCAGAAACGAGCTCATGACTTTGGAGCTAATTTGAAAACACTTCTGATGACCTCTATGAACACTACATATTTCCTACAAATTTTCCTATAGATTTCCAACGGCCAGCCTTAATCCTAAGCCTTAATCAGACACCCTATGAGCAGCCCGTGGGCCCTTTCTAAGCCGGTAGAGCGCGCACTCTGCACCCTTGCGACCCAATCCTCTAACCCTGAACCTTAGGCCCCAAAACCCCAGACCTAAAACCATACCCTTGACCCAGTGCAATTCCTGTTCCCAACCCTGTGTGGGACGTGGCCTAAGTAAGTGTTCCTAAAATGGGACCCGTATTGTATTAGGAACCCCACTATACTCAATTTAGGGAAATCCCCATACGAGCTTCCATGTCATTTTCCATGTTCTTCCATATCCCTAAACCCTAAGTCCTAATAAACCCTGAACCCTAGGACCCCAAACCCTAAATCCTCAAAAACCCTAAATACCCTAAACCTCATATACCCATAGGGTAGCGCCCTACTGTAAACCTCCCCTGGAGCCCCGACATGAAGCTAGGTCGCAGCTCTGCGAGGTCCGCAGAACGCTCGGCAATCAACTTGGAAAATGGGCAATTCCTGGGTGACCGCTTCTTTTTTACGGGGTTTGGGCTTTATAGGTTATAGGGGTTATACGGGGATAATGAAAAATGGAGGGGAAACTACTAGATCAAGCAAAATGGCAACTAAGGAAGCTCCATGCTTGATGCCGCTTCCACTTCAGCTGCGCTAAACCTCTTTGACAAAAAGCAACCAAGACTCAAGAAGGTCGAGCCCGTCTTTGTGACGGGCTTCGGCAACGCCAAGGAATCAGCTGCCATTGCTTGGACTTCTGTTGACCACCTCTAAGAGCTACGGGGGCTTGTGCCTTGAGCTGAGGTTTCCAAATTTGGCGGTCGTAGGATGCATTGGTTACCACTCTGCAAGAAATACCTGCATCGAAAAGATCCGGGTAAACAGCAGAAAGGGCTGGATGCTATCACTGAGAAATCAGCTGCTGAGGCTTCAGAACCGGGACGTGACTTTGTCAGAAAATGGGAGGTCTCGGAAATCACTCGAAAAATTGAGGGCGTACCTCGCCACCTGCCTTTGGCAGACAGAACAAAACAACAGCAGCAGCTCGGAAAAGCAGCAGGAGGCCATGGAAAAGAAGGCGGTTGCGGATCTAAATTGGGGGTCTCTCAGCATCATGGGTCCCATGTCTGAATCTGTTCACTTTGATATGGTTATTAATGGTCCCTATAGTCCTTAGTAGTGACCTTCCAATACTGAAAACCCTAAACCCTACGTAAACCCTGGCTCTAATTCAGCAACTCCCCAATTCGCTGTGCCTCACGGGACGGTCTCGTGCTGCCAGCGCCAGAAGTGTCCAACACTACAGCCGCATTCATACTTCCAGAATATGAGCTTACAGAACTAAAGGGATTCGGGCCCGGTTTTTGAGGGAGGCCTAGATTAAAGATCAAAGTGTATGTAGGGGTCTCTATTGACCTCCACCTGGCCCTGCTCCGTGAGGAATACTTCTGCTACTGCTATTTCTGAACTTCTACAACTCGACCATTATGTTTGCAACCATGGCTGGCCACCTTTCTTACTAAGTGGGATTATTGTCTCTGGGCAGGCCGATCTTTGCCGGAACTGTATTCGACTCTGGGCCCAGAGGTGAAGTCTGCTCCCTGCTCGGTGGCTCTGGCAGGAAGCTACAACAAATGGGTAGGACAAGCAAAGCATGAAAAAGGCCAACTAAAACCATGCCCGTCATCATCACAAAGAACGTGGTGAACACAGCAGACTGGCTGAAGGCTAAGGGTAGCTGAGAGAGGCCGGTGCTCACGCCCGCGTGTAATACTGCCAGACCACGACCCTGCAGTGCCTGCGTCACTGGTAAGAAACGTAAATCAAATGACTATAAAAAGGAAAACCCACAGATACCCAAAGTATAGGTTACTATCAAAGGGAAACCCCTTTTATACCAAAGTAATGGTAAATTAGTTAAAGTTCCTTTAACAGCAACCCAGATACGGCTTGAGCCCGGGACTTGGAGTCGCCAGGCATGTGCCAGAACGAGTGAGCTATGTGCGCACAGTAGTCCACGCAGAGGCCCACCGAAAGCAGCAGTGGAATTACCGAAAGTGAGTTGAGCTTCAGCCCAGTCAGGACCATCCAACCAAGCATATGCACGCAGCAGGAATACAAAGCCAGCGTCAGGGCGGCCATCATTGGAAAATTGAAGGATAGCATGAAGACTGCCGCCAGCACTGCGATGAGCATAAAAAGCAAGGATGTGGTGGTGTTCTGGATAAGGACAGCATCTTGCTCTCGATATACGTCTGACGGAGAATACACAAACGCAGCCTGGAAGATGCAATCTGAACATGAAAAGGGGAAAATGTGAACACTGAATGATTTTCCCGTCCTCTTAGTCAGCAACTACAGTTGGGGTCCCGGTAAACTGCGCAGGCCTACCTAGCCGTCGCAGTTGCTCTCTGTCACACTCCTGTGCACCCTGCCTTCTGCAGTTGCAAGTTCGCGGCATCCACGGTGGCTCGGAGCGACAGCATCTTCTGGGGCGTATAATTTTTGGCGAGCAGCTGGATGCGAGTTGCAGTCAAAGACTCCGTCCGCCTGGCTTGCTACTGTAATACAAAAGCAGCAAAGAAACCGACGACATAAGGGCAGATCAACCTGCGCGGAGTTTGGCACAAAGCCCAAAGCCCGAACATCCCGACTACCTCTAGCCGCATGTTCAAAAACTTCAGAAGCAAGTTTTCATCAACAGCGGGCCCTACTATATACTGTAACCTTGACACAACGCAATCCGAATAAGGGACCCCAAATCTTTGGTAACCTCCAGACCTTGTAGGTAGAAAGTATATACTTATTTAGATTCAAAAAAGTTGCCATCTAGCTACTTTAAGGCCCCACTACATGCTACCTAGCTACCCAACCCCCAAACCTAAACCCTACACTCTAAACCCTAAACTCTAAACTAAAAAGCCTAAACCCCATACCCTGAACCCTGGACCCTAAACTGGCCCAAAACCCTAAACCCTGAACCCTGAACTCTAAACCCTATACTATATAGCTGCATGGACCCTTTAAAATCCCCAGTCCTCATGAAAGCTCCCTGGATCTCCAATGACTGACCTCGGGGAGAAGTCCTGGGTAGACAAAGCTGAAACTGGGCTTCAGGGGGTATATAGATGGGATTATAAGGTTTTGTAGGGTGTATAGGGGTTTATGGGGTTTTTAGTGTTTAGAGGGTTTGGGGCTTGGGGTTTAGAGTTTGGGGTTTGCAGCTCAGGGTTTAGGGTTTGGTGTATATAGGGACATGAAACATGGGGGATGTATAGGGGTACAAAAGACTGGAACTTCTCTGGGAAAGCCGTCGAGTTCCAAGCTGGAGAAACACCTCCCCGTCTCTCATCCTCCATGAACCTAAGCAGATGCGATCCTGTACTACCCCATGTTACTCATATGAGCCACAGTCTAAACTCCTTAAAAGGGGTTATATAGGGGATTATGTAGGGGAGTACTATAGGGGATATTAAGGGGGCTACCAGGAGTTTAGACTGTAGCTCATATAAGGTGTACTCTCAGTAGGGCTTCTTCGGAGCCTTATGAAGGTCTTGTTTGAGGAGGGGGAGTCAAGCAGGGTGTAATATAGGCCCCCATGATAAGCAGCTCCTGTTTCTGGAGCGCAGCTTCTCCAAATAGGGGCCTCGCCAGCACCCTGACAAAAAGGATCGGTCATTGAGCCCTATACTTGGAACCTTGTTAAGCTGACGCTCAGCACTCGAATGAACTTGCGTACAAAAGGTTGTTGGCGCCCAGGAACGGATTGAGCCAAAGCAGTCCGGAGGCATCAACCACATCCGAGGATGCCAGCAGAGATCTGTACAGCTTCAGCAATCCTCTCTGTGTGGAAGCATCTTCGAGAGATGCAACACCCAATTGCAGCGACGCGTCGACTACATCCTGCAGGGTGTCAGCACGGAATCTTTGGGCATTGCAAGAAACCTACGTAGGCACCATAGCATGCTTCATAGGATCTTAGTTCCTGCACATACCTTTTAAGATCTTATGAGATGAGCTTTTGAAGTCAAAGCCTATGTTGCTCCTGACTCTGACAAGGGGCCCTTAGACTTGTTGGCTACTATAACCCAAGTTCTCATCCCCGCCCAATCCTTCTGTCTCCCTTGGCAATCCCTATTAAAGAAGACTGAGATAAGCAGGCGCCTCGTGCTGCACGAGGACCTCTGGAAACTCCGCCTTCGGTGCAACCGCTTCCCTCAACTCCGAATCATCCTTAACTTGATAATCCTTTGGCGCTAGCTATCCTACAAACTCCAAACTGAGGGGTCAGCCAAAGGTAGTATACGCGGGGCGCTAATAGGTAACCCATGATTTTGAGATTCAGGGCTTCGTAACCCCAGTGCCTAACCCTTAAACCCTGAACCTTAAAGTCTAAAATCCAAGATCTAAACCCGGAACCTCAAAACGAGGCAACCGCTTAACCTGACAATGTATGAATCCGAAATCATAAACTTAAACCATCATAAGGTAATTGGCATTCCAACATTGACGTCTTTCAATGTACGTCCTAGAACGACGGAATCGTTGTGCAAGGACCCCAAAGCGTAAACCTACACCATATTTGTTACTTTCCCAAAGCCCCAAATCGCATCAAATAACCTAAGCACACCACGACATCAAGTACTGTGATTTGATCCATGGTTTGGAAGGAACCCCCCTGACATGAACCCATGTATTTCTTACGTGGTCCTTAGTGTTATGCCTTAAACACAAAAATCCATCAGAGGCCTCCCCCCTCTACTCTTGCAGTGGGTCCATTACTCTCCTTGTCAGGTCCCTTAGAACACCTGTTCAAGCACGTATCAAATGAAAACTTCCCTTAGCTGCACTTTGAGGCAATGCCAAAACCATCCTAACACCTAAGCTGCCCTGAAGCCCATGCCGTAAGCCCACCACCACGAATACCCTAAACCTTAAGCCCTGCCAAATACCCCAGATCCGTAACACCTTTTTGCCCCTTTGAAGGTCCTACCCTGTATTGGCCTGCCCTAATTAAAGTCTAAACCCATAACCCCAACATATGAGCTATAGTCTAAACTCCTAGTATCCCCTTAACCCCTATAATCCTCCCATATAGAATCCCCTATAAAGCTCCCTTGAAGGAGTTTAGACTACAGCTCATTAGGGCCTCTGAAGGAAGCACCGCCAGCTGCTGAAAGTACACCGCAGTCGGTGAGCTGCTTGGGACCAGGTCCTGGGGCTCCAGGCCCACCTGGAATTTAGGGTTTAGGGTTTAGGGGTTTAGGGTTTAGGGCTTAGGAACCTGAAGTAGATACCCATTGGGGTAATATTTGGGTTATATTGGGACTATATTGGGATAAATGGAAAGTAAAAAGGAAACTGCTATTTAGGGTTTAGGGTTTAGGCCCAATTTAAGCCAGTGCCATGCCAGCCAAAGGGACCCGAAGCTGGCCCTAGTTTGAGAAGCTCTAAGCCCCAAAATAGGGACCCATTGGGGTAATATTAGGGTTATATTCGGATTGGAAAATAAAAGCGGAAACTACTATTTAGGGAGGTTTAGGGTTTTAGGCTGAACCTTTAATCCCCAAACCTGAGTTCCCAACCCTGCTCCCCAAAACCTCATCCTTAAACCCTACTTAGGTGGACCCCCCACCCTGTAACAGTGGTGTAATAGGAATATAAGGAGACCCCTAATATAATCACCAGTATCCTTTATAGTCACTATTACTGGGTGGGGGGGTCCACCTTAAACCCTAATAACCCTAAAACCCTAAACCCTAAAACCCTAAAACCTTGAACCCTAAACCCCAAAACCCTAAACCCTAAACCCTAAAACCCTAAAACCCTAAACCCTATGTCTATCTGCTTTTGAACAACAGACTCTGCACCTTCAGGTCGAAAGCCACCACCGTAGAACCAACCTTGCTGGTGGTTTAGGGTTTAGGGTTTCTTGGGTTTAGGGTTCAGGAAAACAAAAAGTACCAATAAAAGGTTCAAGGACCCAACTATTGAGGCTTTTAAAGGGCGAATACTAGAGTTTGCATGGTTTCAGGGCCTGACGCCCCTCAATAGTTGGTCTCTGGGACTCTTAGACTCTTATGGTACTTTATTGTACTGTACTACATTATTTGGGACCCCATAATGAGGATCATAAATTGTTGAAGTTTAACCCTGCATCTTGTGTCCGGGGCGTGGCCTAGTCCATATGCAAATGTCCCAGAGAATCCCAACATACTCCTAAACCCTTTGTTGTTTGCATAAGGTCTCTTATGGGATTTACAGAGCAATTTATATATAGGCCTTAACCCTAGGCCCTAAACCATCTTCATCCATGCTTTCCTGCACTGCTAACCCCAAGTAAGCAACCATCAGCGCCAGCCACAGGACCAGCACTATGGTTCTCAACCTCGGTGCGTCAGACAGTTGGGGGGTTTCCCAAAATTAGAGGTACCTTCATGAGGGTCCCTATAATAAGGAGTAAACTATATTTTTTTACGGTACATATTGGGGTCCTGCTATATGGAAACTACCAATTGCCATTGCTGCTTGGGAGGCCCTATGATAACAAGAACTATGAGGACTGTAGCATATTGGGGTTATGTACCGGTGATGGAAAAGAAAATGGACACCATTCGGGTTATGAAGGGATAATGGAGCACAACATGGAAAGTACTGTAGTAGTTTGGGCCATATCACGACGGGGTCCGCTAATTCGGGAATTACCCATCTGATACTCTTCTGACTTGTTCAGGGTAGTGGTGCCGTTTAGTGGCCCTTTTGTGCTATACAGCCTGTAAAGCATATGTGGCCTAAAATTTGAGTATGCTCAAGTACCGGTCTTATGGTTGCTGGTGGCGGTAATGGTGGCAGTGGTAGTTGGGCTATTACCAGTACTAGCTACACGTGGCCTGCGCGGAATCGCTGTCTCCCCTGCGGGAGCAGGCTACACGAGGCACCCTTACTATCAATGAACTACGCGGACTACGCTACATCCATGACCTATGCAACATTCTATGCACGATGAAATTCATTTTGCCTCAATTATAGATCATCCACACTACGTGGACTGCGCGCTACCTATGGCTACGCGAAACTACGCGAGACTTCGACCTGCAGGCCAAAGGCTACGCGGCCAAAAAGCAACTTCATGCCTGTCGTAGCTATTACATCAAGCAACAAACGCTGCTCAAGTGGACTCCAAGTGACCATAGCGACGAGGTCAGTGACTTGGCCGCGCCCTGCATTACGTCTTCCAAATCAGATCCGCTGCAGTTGTGGAAGGATATCGTCCCCCTTAAGTAGATAAAATATGGGGTATATGGGGATCCTATTATAATATACCCAAAGCCATATTCTATCTACTTAAGAGGGACTATATCAGGAATGAGGCTTCTGAGCTATTTGTAGAAGGCCTGATTGCAAGCTTACATCCCTGAAGATCCCAACTAGAGAACCTTTCTGGAGCTTGTGCAGGGATCACAGAAACTGTCGTGGATCCCTAGGCTGCAGGTTTACGTTTTCTCTTGTGGAATACCAGGGACCCCTACTTTGCCGAAACCAATACATGGTCCCATCTATACAAACGTACCTGATCAAAGGTTGACAATTGAGCCCCCATCTCAACCCCAGTTCGCGCGCACCTGAAAGACACTCCGGCCGGGCGATCTGAGGTCAGAGCAACCTGGGTCGCTGCAGGGAGCGCAATTACTTCAGATCGGACATCTAATTCCTTTAGACCCTTTGACAACTCATAAAAAATGTAAAGCGCATCATGCATTCGCACAGCAACAAGACATTGGGAGAGCTGAGCACGTCGGACCACACCGCCGCCTCCTGCCCGCAACATGTCCACTTCTGAAGGAGCCCTTGCATTGCTTCTAGATGGAGAAAGCCACGGATTCGAGGTTGTTCAAGGAACTTTGCCATAGCATGTGACCTCGTATGGCACATCTATGACCAGCGCCCATTGTTGTGGGCGATGTAGGCAAACTATCTCTAGGTCTAGTCCCCACAATCCCCTTCCACATTCCCAGCTAACTACTTGACCCCCGAAGGCTGACGTGCTCGGCCATTGCTCTCAAACATCGCAAGCCAAAATCGTCGTCTCGAAATTTTGGGTTGCTTTATGGGGCCACCGTTCTACATATCGTGACCCTCGCTTTTCAGACATGGATTTGGTAAGTGCGCGCAGAACTCCAAACCTGTTACACCCAGGGTACTGTGGTAGAGTCCCATTTTATCGGACTAGGTTTTGGGGTATGTCAAATGGGTGTAGGAATAGAAGGGATATAGCGGGGAATGTTGCTCAGAAATTCTTGAGGCGTCTACACTACTGACGACCAAAGCCTGGATATCAGCAGCTGAGAGCAAGTCAAGCAAAGGTCTAGAGGGGGATGAGTCTTTAGGGTTTGGGTTTTTGGGGTTTGGGGTTTGGGGACCCTATAAGAGTCCTCTGACAGGTATAGGGTCCTTAGTCCTTGTCTTGGTGGTTGGGTCACCGAAACACCATGTTTAGCGGGAACACATTAACAACCCGCCTCTCATCCAAAGTCAGCACGGCAATGAAGAATGTAATCCTCAGTTGTACAGTATGATAAGTATGTCCTTTGGTTAGGTTGTTGGTCCATATAGTGGCCTTCCATGTAACACCAAAGAGGGAAAAGGTTGTTGATTGGACATCTACAGTCCCTGATAACCCCTTAATGATGAGGATTGTTCAGCTTTAACAAGGAGAACCCTTTAAAATGAAAAAGGGGCAAAAGGGTACTACTGGAGTACCTACCCTAAACCCTAAACCCTAACCCGAAACCCTAAATCTAAACAGTCAGGAATCTGGAAGATGAAGTCTGCGGCCATGCCCACACTTGTGTATATACAGAACGAGGCCAGCGCCGGCATGGGAGTACCTGCAAGCTGCTAATGTATGCGCCTGAATACTTAGAAAACCTGAAAGGGACCAGGCGGGAGGGGGGCCGGGGGGTGTACCTTATATGACCTATAGTCTAAACTCCTTAAAGGGGGTTATATAGGGATTATATAGGGGACTACTATAGGGCTTATTACGGGGGATACTAGGAGTGTAGACTATGGCACATATAAGGATTATCAGGTGATACAGTTGGTGCTTGCTCCGGCTTCCAACTTGATCTTTCGGCTGTCATCCTCCTACCAAAACCTCCTGCGAAGTCAGGGCTATGCACATGGTAGTTTCCCTAAATAGGGGACCCCAATGCAGAACCCCAAAATACTATAGTCCTTAGTATGGTGACCCCCAAAAAGTATCCCTAATTTTGAGAAACCCTACACCCTAAAAATCCCTATCTATCCCTATATACCCCTATATGATCCCTATAATCCCCCTTTAAAGGTACCCCTGACATGCGGGGCACCGGCTCCCAAAGCAAATGCGATGATGTTGGTGGTAGACGACAGCAGCACGGAGGGGCCCGCCTCACGCTTTGCTACAATCCCCTGTTGTTCCAAAAGCTTGTAGCTTCCATAGTGGGTAATATTGGGATAATGGAAAAGAAAATGGAAACTACTGTAATGGGTCTATATACGTAGGATTATATAGGGGTTTTGTTGGGTATCCCTCGTGCTGCCTTGGACACAGTGTCTGCAATGCGGTCTTCAACACTTCGATCTTGGGGATCTTCCTGCTCTTCCAAAGTCCTCACAATCAGCGCGAAACACGCTTTGAGCTTGCCACCTATCTAGAGTCCTCACGATCAAGAAGGAATCATCCACACCTTAGTGCGGACTCGAACTGCATATCTTGCCTGACTCATTTTTGTTGCTGGAGACGAAGTCTCTTGAAGTAAGGCAGCCGCCCACCCCCATGATCACAAAGAGGGCCTTCAGCGTCTCTCTCTTACGCAGCCAGTGGGCATAGGTTCGGGGTGTGCGTGCTCCTGTTTTCCTGAGGTGAGGGCCTTGGACTTCTCTAACTCGGAGGTGTGCTAGGGGGCCGGGGCGCTGAAACATAGTATAACTTCGCGCACCATCTCTGGCATTACTACGCTTCTGCTGCTGGTGTGGTTCTCACGCGTTCTCATAGTTGACATAACTATTTGCAAGGCACTGCTTTTGAAAAATCACATGGTACCGTGCCAATTTGCAGTGCCCATGCTGCGTTCTGATAATTTCTGAGGTTCCGGCTATGCTCACAGTGGCATTGTAGGTCACCCCAATAGCAGCACAGAGCCCGAAGGCAGTGAGCGTGGCAAGGCCAACGGAAAGCATGGCAGCTGATGCCAGTAGCCCTCGTCCTGAGGGGAGGGGCGGGGTTTAGGGTTTAGGATAAGATTGAGATAATATTGGGATACTATTGGGGTAAGAATTGTAAAGCATTGGGATAATATTGGAATAATGGAAAATAAAATGGAAACTACTAGAGGGTTTAGGGTTTAGGTGGTCGTTTAAGGTCTACAGGTTTCTGGTTGTGACTGCTCTTTCTCCTTAACAGTCTCCCGCTGTAAGAACAAAATCTCTACTCCGTGAAGAGCAAAACTACTTTCAAAAGGGGCCACACAGCAACCCGATAATGATGAATTAGGGCGATTCTGAGGTCATCAGAAGGGCGAGAATAAGGAATCGAAAGGGATTACTCCATCCTCTTGATTTCTATGCTCTACATCGTTTTTGTTAGCCATTCTGCGAGTGCACAACGCTTCGGGCCACATGAATACATAAATGTATTGAGGAAACCAAGAGTTACAGTTAGAGATCTCATTATTTACCTGATGATTGCAACTTGTATGGAGATTTTCTATAAAAGGAACCCCAAGAACTGCCGTCAAAATCAAATCAGAATGATTTGTACATGGGCTGAATTTCCAAGTGAGTTAAAGTGGTAACTAGAGGTGACGCTAGAATTCTCTACAACAAAAAATTCCGCCCTAGCGATGAACCCGCCCAGAAAGGTTTATCATTAATCAAGGGGGACTACGTCCATTGTTGGAGGGAAGGGGCCCTTTTTTTGAGCGTGGACTGAGGGCAATGCCGGATGAACCTCCGAGCAGGGACTTCACTAGTCATCTCGACTGGTGGTACGCAACCGGAGGCACATGCTGGGAACCAGAACTACTACTAAGAAGGTACCACACGAATAAGTTCTGAATACTGCAGATCCCCGAGAAATTCGAATTGAAGACACCGCTGAGAATTGACCCAGAATAGGTGCTGTAGCAAAGGCACGACAGAAGCCCCTTCCCTACACCCTGAACCAAAAACCCTGAACCCTAAACCCCAAGCCTCAATCCTAGACCCTCGACCATGCGAGTTGTGGGCTGCTGTCGTGGCGGACTTGGATTCGGCAAAACCTCTGGGTTCTACCTACACCCTGAAATGCTGTCTCAATCCGAGGCTGCAGCACTCCCAACCTTATGACCCCTGTATTTTAACTCCTGGAGGGCTTAAGTGTTTGGAGTTGATTATGATTACCCCTTACCCCTACCAGAAACCAGGTAACTTCATTTGAGTGGCGTTTTTTGTTTTTCCTTTTTCGGTGGTTGAACGTAGTAAGATAAAATCATATTCCCTATATAAAATACTATACCCCAAAGGAGGATATAATCTTACTCTATATTAGGTACCATAGTATTATTCTCGGACATCAGTCAGTCATTGGATCAAGCGTTTGGGCAGCTTTGGCCCCTCAAATAGTTAGTGAGTAATCTAGAATAGATTAAAGGCGAGCGATAATGGACTGCAATTGCTGAATAACCAGATTGCAGCGGGCAGCTTCATTGTGGAGGATTTCTTTCTCAAGCAGGAGCGCATGTGGACATTTTCGGCAAATTTTGGTGGGACACTGCACGAAGTTAAGTATAGTCGAACAAAACCGGCAGATGGGGATCGTGTCATCCCAACACACCAACGGCAAATGTGGCAGGCCAGCAGGATCATTCGCGCTAAGCTGCTTGTCAAACACGGTTTGGATAGAGATAAAAAATTTGAGCATACAAGTGAATTGTCGTTTGGCGGACTTAGACGGAGAAATTGTTTTTTTGATGTCTTCGGGTGATTTAACAATCCAGAATTCAAGGGGTCGAGCAGCAACGCTGCGCACGACATCTGATATGTCAGGGTCCAGTGCGGAGGCTTCCCATCGAAGAAGGGGTCTTTTGTTGCGCTGCCTACGAACCCATCCCGGTCCTAGGGGATTAGCTGTGAGATGTTGCGGGCGATTCGGCAAAAACTGGAGGAGAAATTCGGGGACCTCTAAAAGATGGTGTTTATACTGTAAATTTTTTCGGATGGCAATCTGTGTCTGTTTCTCAACAAGCTTGGTACAGATTTCCCGAATGTCCCACGGCATGGCCAAGAAAAAATTGGGCGGGAACGGCTTTGCAGGGGGCATACGCAAGCACCAATGCTTGTCTTGATTGTTAGCAAAGTCCAGCTCGGAGAAGGAGCAATCCTCAGGCCAAGCCTGCTCAAGGAGGGCAAGCGAAAGGTTCCTGAATTTCCAGATTACAGTGCCCAGGTTAGGACAGCGGTGCACAAAAGAGGCAATGTGCCCGCCTAGCTGGATGAAGATATAGAATACCTGGGTCCAGTTATGACAGGGCGTGGCGTCTTGAAATGACTTTAATGTCCACTTTGTCCAAAATGAAAAGAGCACCGCATAATCTTTGGCACACGCTCCCCATTTGTGAAAAGCCCAGGTGGAGGTGGGCGGGGACCACTCTAAATTAATCATTTCATTTTTAGGAGGCATATGAACATCACGTTGCACTAGCCTGGCATGCCGTTCCACGAGCGCATGAACCGCATTGTGTTGCTCAGGGTGCGATGCTGCAGCTTCTGCGGCAACATCGATTGAGTGGGATTCTTGAGTAATTGGCTGAACCAAGCTGCTGTTCCTGCGAAAAGCCATCCATGTTTCAAAAAGTTTGGCTACATCTTGTTGAACCTTGTGCCAGTTTTGGAGAATGTGCGGAGGCATGGTTTCACAAGCGACTAAACACTGCTGGGCACAGGGCGGCCAGGTAGCCCAAGTCTTTGTTGCATCACACCAATCTCTGCGAAGGAAATCAAAGCGTGGACACTGGTATGCAATATGCAGAACATCGGCTTCCTGGCAACTGCAAAATCCACACGCGGGAGTGGCAATAATATTTTGCTTAAACAACCTATATGGGGTTGCATGGGCATTCGACAAAAGCCTCATGAGAGCTGTCCTCCCATAATGCTGGGGGTGCATGGATCGAAAAAGCTTAGTTGTGCTTGTGATGTCAGCATGCCGCACACCATCCCAACGAGGATGTTTCTGTTGAAGTCTTTCGAAGAACACTTTTCGAATAGTTTCCCTAAGGAAGTGTTGGAATTGCGCTTTGCTGGAATTCAAAAAGGACATGTGAGTGCGGTCTGCAAGATGCAGCAAATTGAAGTTTTCCAGCTCCAATTCGCAATTCATCCAACTCAGGTCAGCACTTAGAAGGTTAAGCGGCCCCTTGCCTACAGCTTTTCTCCTGGATGGGTTGTTCCAGTGATCCCGCAACCACTGACGGATGTCAGGATAAAGCAGGGCACGGCGCCAACTACACAAATTGGCATAGATCATAATAGCATCAGGATCGTGCAGGTGGGTTTTATGAAGGAAAAGTGCTTGTGCATCTTGTGTGGCAAAATGTCTGTCTGCACAGGCCCTATAAATTGCTCCCCGAAGCTCCACAATTTGGGTTTTTGTAGGCCTTGCAACCATAGCGGCGTATGCGAGTGTAGGGGCAATTTTCAGGCTAACCACCATAGAAGCTTGATGAAAAGGAATCTTAGCTCGAGCAACTTTATTAAGGGCAGCACAGAGCTTGGCAATTATCGGGGCAAAAAACTCTGCTCTTTTAAAATCAAGGAAAGGAAGGGGGATACCAAGGTAAATCACGTTTTCCTGGCACCTGTCAACTTGAGCTCCATCATTCCAAGCAATATCATGGACAGGAATGTTTGTTCCAAATGCGCAGGTTTTGGGGCGCGTGTTGAAACCGTGTGCAAGATCCCACGCTTGTGTAAAGGCAAAAACCCTTTGCAAATTAGCAGGAGAGTCGTGAAGGAGGAGTCTGTCGTCCACGAAAACGTGGTTTACCCTAAGCTGAGCAGGAATATTATTGGCCCACTGTCCTAACGCAGCAGCAGCAGCCACTAGCATTGACATAGGGTCTCCTTGGGGGATACCCCTTCCACATTTGAAATATTGAATGTGAACCGCACCGCTGATAGACGGATATCGTCTCACGCTGCGAATGGCTTGGATCCAAGCTGCAATTGCTTGTGGGGGCATTTGAATGGACGCGAGCGCTTCAGCAGCATGCTCAAACGTGATGGCATCAAAAAAACTTTTCGGTGTCAATGGCGACACCCTGAAGCTGGTGAACGGAACGACCGTTGTGTCTCCAAGTCCACTCGGCCCAGGTTGCAGCTCGGACCCATGCTTGCATTGACTGTCTTCCCTGAATTCCTCCGACTGAAAATTGGGAAACATTTTGCTGGCAAGGACTATTTAAAACCAGAAGAGTTTTGGAAAATATTCTAAGCGCAACTGGAGCTATACAGAGGGGCCTAAGATCACGGACCCTAAGTGAACTGCATTTTTTGGGGATGCAGGAGACTCTGCAGTGCACCCAGGATCGAGGGACCTGGCCAATGCTTAGAACTTTTTGAAAGATGATCGACAAAGCTTTTATTCCTTGGGCATCGACGGCCTTGAACTGGGCAACTGTCAGCCCATCTAAGCCATGCGCTTTGTCAACATTCTGTTTTTGTATAATGTTTTGAATAACGTTAACAAAGACATGAGTTTGTTCCATGTCAGGCCTAAAACGATTAGCAGTGAGATCCGCATCAGGTGCTGCTTCTGAAGCTTTGTATAAACCTTGGAGAAAATCATCAATTTCAAGGAGAGTTTCCTGAACGCAAGTCGTTGATCCGTCAATCCCAAATTTACTAGACTGTATGCAGATGGGTGGAGGGAGGTTTTTGGGTCTAATCCAAGCAAAAAGATTCTTGATCCAAACATGGGTCTTTTGGAGGGTAGGGGTAATGTTATTTCTCCATTTCCGGATAGCATTCGTCTGCAGTTTTTGGAAATTAGCTTTAAGACGATGCACCGCTTCAGCATCATTATTGAGAACGGCTTGCTGAAGAAGAGCAGTAGTTCTGTCCATCTTAGCCTGATCCCTTAGTCTAAATTGTGGGTCGACACCAAGCGAGGGATGTTTAGCGCGGCTTTGTTGGGAAAGAATGGCACACCATCGTTCCCAATCTTGCTGAACCGTGGTAGGGCAATCAGGGTCACTAAGGGCAGTAACCAACTCATCCCAACCCTGTATCTGTGATGCCGGGTCAATTTCCTTAGGGAATTGTTCCCAGGAAGATGTATGGCTACACCCCAGGAAACAATGTGTGGTAAGAATACTATGACCTTTTTTAAACGTATCATTATTTTGTACGGGCTGGCAATGCTCAGCCAAACTAGGAGACACGACAATGGTGTCAATGCAGGTGGCAGCATTTTTTCTGCGGAATGTCATGAAGGTAACATCAGTGTAGGCAGTGAGGGGGGCCCAATGCTTATATCCAAGTTGAAGAACACAATCCCCTTCTCGAGTATCCTGATTGAAATTGCCCATAAGAATGACATCCTCATGGACAATGCTGTCAGCATAATCAACAACGTCTTTCAGGAGTGGGGTAGGGTCTTGGACAGGGGCATAAATCGAAAGGCATGTGACCCATCTTTGCTGAAGAAAAACCTGAATTGCAGAACATCTGCCCTGCTTTTCCCATCTATCAAGAACAGGAACCCTGATTTGCCTATAAGAGAGATGTTTTTTAATAAGAAAACCAACTCCAGGGATGTTGGGGTTGAGAGTACCTTTTTTCCCAGCAAACGAAACTTTAGGAAGGGTACCCCATATTAGGTGAAAGCCTTGCTTTTTGGCTTGATGACTCATGCCAATAGCAGTGGCTTCATCTATTCTCATTTCCTGAAGCGCTAACACATCCCTGTTATAAGCCATAGCTTGCGAAAGGGTGGTTCTCAAGGCATCTGAGTTCCAAGTGGCAAATGTTGTACTGCGACTCTGCTGTTGTTGCATTACCTCAAGCCAGGTGTTAGGGCCAGAGCAAACCTGAGCTCCACCAGCAAGTGCGCAACACGGGGAAAGGCACAAAACCGAAAGACGAATGCTGCACGTAATTGCAGTGCAGGAACACGGGTGGTGCTCAATTTCACTATCCGAGCCCTTACGCCAACGCAAGGACTTGGATATGAAAGATCGTCTTAACTTAGCCAGAGGTCGGTATTTTGTGGAACCGGTGGTTGAATATGTAGGGCGCGAGACATGATAACCCCATTTGTTATCATGGCGCGCTGCATGCCTTCAGGAGTCACCACCTCCTTCCATTTTCGCATCTTCTGCAGCAGGTTCAGGCGGGACCGGGGTATGCAATGCCTGATGAGCTGTAAGGGCCTGCAGCTGTTGCGTTAGTTGGGTGATTTGTTCGAGGAGCTGCGCAATTTGCTGCTGCTGCGCAGCGTTTGTTTGTTGGAGGGCATTTAGCTGAGCTTCCAAGCGTTGTTCCCTGTCGTTGCTGGGACTCGATATGAGCGGCGAATGCAGCAGGTTCTGTGCATGTTGCTGGGCGGCGGGAGCTTTGGCAGGCGCTGCTGTGGCGCTACCTGCTTGTGAGGGAATCGGGGCAGCAACAGTTTTAGGCTTTTTAATTGGGGGTCCTCCTTGCTGTAGGATCTCTTTGAATGTTGGCTTAATATGCTTAGTTTGAAGAGGCATACCTGTGCCGCGCATTTGTGCATGCCACGAGCTGTAAGTAGGGGGTTGCAAGGAAGGAGCTTGTTTTGGCCCTGCAGTCTGCACTGGTTTGGCTGCAGGCACAATTTGAATTTGCAGCCGCTCATACCCATAGTTGAGCGGGAATGCCAGTATGGAAGGCTGTGCGTCGGCACGGACCAACCAAATAGGTCCGCCCCTCTTCCATCTGCAATCCTCATTTGCAACGGTGACATGCCAATTCACTTGTTTGCAGAGTTCATGTACGTCAGCGGCATCCATGTCCGCAGCAGCACCATACACAAAGTAGGCAGGGGCCGTGTTGCGTCCTAGATGCTGCTTCAACTCTCTGAGCTTGTCCGACCTGACACGGAGCGCCCATGTGCCACGTAGCTGGAAGCATCCTAGATGGGGAATGGGGCAGTTGGCGAGAGTAGCTTTGACGTCCTCATCATTCATGGGCCCTGCGGGCGTTTTAAGCCATACATGTGAAAGCTCGCTACGGAGATGTGCGGGAATGTTGGTCTGAATGCGCCCTGGCATGGATGCAGTAAGGACATCAGGCACAACGTCACTAGGAACACGCATGCTCATGGAATAATACCTGACACCATTGGCGATGCCCTGTTCTTGAACATTCCAGGTGTCATGTATCTGTACAGGCTTAGATGTGTTCAAGAGGGACTGCACCCAAGCCTTCGCTTGGAAGGGCTTCTTGTCCTGAAGATCCAACCTTGTTTGCGCGGACGCGCCTTGATCAGTAAATCGCACGTACACGACCTGAGTCCTAGCCACTGACGGTCGATTAATTTGTACGGCTCTGGCATTTTTAGTGTAGGTCACCTCATGCTGTGTCAACTGGTGCAAATACGTATGTAAGGTGACAACGTGTTTTTGCCCGTCTTTGCATTGAAAGAATTCAACGTGCACAGGCCTGGGCGCTCCTATGCCTACATCGACGGGCTGAGGGGCCAGAATTCCGACAGGGAAAGGACAGTGCGCAGCAGCTTCTGCAAGCTTTTTGGCAGCATCCTCATTCTCAATGGCGAAAATTCCTCCTTGTGAGCCGTCGAAGTGCTGGGCAGGGAGGACGTTCCAACCTTCTGGCACAACTTCAAAAGTTGGTCGGGTGGGAGCTTCAGGTTTACCCTTGCCTTTACTTTTGCTAGTCTTGTTGTCGGTAAGAGTACTGCTTCCAAAGTTACTACCTTTACCCTTCCCTTTATTTTTGGGTCCACTACCCTTGGCGTTAGAATCTTCTTGGTGAGTATGCTTGCCTTTTCCTTTGCCTTTTTGGTTTGGGCTTGGGTCCCAAGAGGGACTCTCGCCTTTGCCTTTGCCGTTGCACGGGGCTATGTTCGCAAGAGGGGGATGAGCAGCATTGTGGGAGGCGCTCATTGTTTGGAGCCCTAAACGCTTGGCCTCAGCCAGGATGCAAGTGGTCAAGTGCTCCTCATTTTGCGTGCGTTCAACCTTTCGGTAGAACTTCAAATCGGCTTTGAGCATCATGCGAATTTGTTTGTTGGCAAGGCCATGGGGGAGGTCTTTTACTCGCTGTGTTTGACGGCTTATATCAACGTCAGTCAGGGTTTCCCCCGATCCCTTTTGCTTGCCTCCTCCCCTGAATGCACGAGCCGGACGCAGCACGGCTTGAAGCGTCGCTGCAGATGCTATCACTTGAAAAGCTACAGTAAGGGGAGCTGGGAATGTAAATCAGGGGCAGGTGATATTGTTCAGTTTCAGGAAAGGTCTGATAATAATCATGTTCCCATCCCACATAAGGGCCGTTATGGTGCATAAAATCAAGCATGCTGCCAACGTAGCTGGTGGCAAGTGATGAAGGTGCAGGTGGGCTGCATGGGCTGCAAGGCTCATCCACGATAAGCCTTTCTAAACTGCTGCTGGGGGTGATTTGTAGTCTTCGTCTTTTTGGCACTGGTTGCAGTGAAGACTCAGATGGATACTTAATCCCCTCTTGTGTTGCGCTGCCTTCATCATCGTCATCACTGCAATCATCCAGCATCGATGGGGCATACACTTCAAAAGACGATGAATCCAATACAGTAGCTAGAGGCGATGAAGCAGTACTTTCAGTTTTGGGGTTCTGTAATTGGATAAAAAATTCAAGGGTAGAAGAGAGTGACAACGGTGAGTTAGGGGGTTCGTTAGGTTTCTTAATGGGGCTAAACGCATCCCAGAATGGTGGAACGCCAGCATCATCATCAACCTTACTGGGTTGCACAGTGTTCGCAAGGAGGCGTGTTGGGCGCTGTCACTGACTCCTGTTCGCAAAGCACGGAATCATCCTGAGTAGGGGCCAGTGAAGGCGGGCAGTTATCCTGGGAAGGTTCTCGTAAAGGGGCTGAAGCCTCAGCATTGTCAAGATGATGAGGGGCTTTATGGGTAGCGGAGCCAATGTGTCCACCCTGAAATCCATAAGGCTTAGGATCTACATTTAGCCACAAAGGTTTCTCGCACCCGGACTGAGGGTCCAGCAGAGGCAACGTGGTGAATGCAGGATCGAGGTAATTCCAGTCGTGCACTTTGGTGAGGCTGAAAGGGTCATTCTCAACAGCATCACCATCTTGTGGGTGACTGAGCGCGCAGGGAGCCTCTGTTAGGGGCATTGACAGACCCCCATTTTGGGCTCCAAAATGGGGACCTGTCAAACACTGAATTTGTCCTAGGTGGCAGATTGTGAAGTCAGGGTAAAAGGCTTCCAGAAAAGAGGAAGGTAACGCAAACCCCTGAGCTCTAGGCAGAAAAATGGAACCCGGAGGTTCACCCTTGAAGAGGCTGTGATCCCTTGATGCCCTGGTTTCAGGTTTATCAGCCCAGTTATTCACAACACCAGATATGAAATTTGGCGCGCGTCCTCCGATGAAGCATTGAGCGGCATCCTGTGTACTGAAAGCAACGCGCTCAATTCCATTTGCATGAGGCTCTTTGTGATCCCCAGTTCCAATGCAAGACACATTCCACGCTGTGAAGTCATCTGCGCTGGTATGGTTGCTGATGCGACTGTCCGATAAGCAGGCATTTTGTTGCCACACATGATAGGCTGTTTCATGTGCGTTGATTAGGGAGAAAGCTTCCGGGCAAGGGCCAAGAGAGAACGCATGTCTGCAATCCAAACTATCTTCTGCTCCAACGCAGTAGATGTGACGCGCTTGTGACGTGTTAGCAGAGCAGCAGCTGTGATTTTGGGCACTGATTCCATCATCACGGCTGGAACTCATCACGGACTGTACTTGCATAGTTTCAATGGCAGCTTGTTGATTGCCAACGAACCGTAACACAGCCATCAGTGCTATGTAAGCCATTGAAGCACCTCTCCTAGGCCTGTAGACTTTGCATGTCCTGATGGGTTGGCACTTCGTAGCCGGGATGTTTTCAATGGCGGCTTTTTCAATGGCGGCTTCAACATGGCAATTAGACTGCAACCCTAATCCTATGTTGAAATCAGAAGCACACTGATTGGGAAAAGAAAGCTGGCTAGCAATCTCATCCCAGTATTTCGGCCTATGATTTTTCAGGGATCTAGAGGCTTTGGTAAAACATCTGTTGTCACAAGCATTAACTCCATAACGAAGAGACTCAATGGAAACGGGGAAGAGAGGATCGCAGGTGCTGAGAAGTTTAAGGCCTTCCTGAACCGCAATAGTTTCAAAATGCTGGTTGGTGAGTGACACAAACAAAGGAGCAGCCGTAGCAACTTTGGCACGAAATATTGCCATACCCCCCTGGCGCCAGACATGGATGTCCCTTTGCAAGAATCCCGCAGCACACTGAATAGCAACAGAATTAGCCCAGTAGTTCTTACGCTGCAATTTTCTAATCTCCTTCTTCTCTGCAGGAGTGAGATCAAGAGCTTGTAGTCCGCAGTTAAGAGCTCGCCTCTTCAAGTTGTACCATTTAATGGGCAAACTTCTAGCAAGCGCCCTCCAAAAACAATTGCCATCCCCAATAGTGGTAAACGTCTTGACCAACCTATCAGGCGTAGAGCTTCTCAAGAACAACCCTTTAGTGTATGGTTTGGCACACCTGTGTTTGCGATGCCGGCTTTGCGTCTGCAAATGTGGCATCGAGTGGTCAATGATTCCAATTCTCTCCACCGTTGCTATGGTTACGCTTCCTGAGTAGGCGCAAGTAAGCGTCCAGAAGAGAATAAGAATTCTAATGATCGGTCTCCAGCAGGGAGGAAAGAACCAAGAACAAACTTGGTGTTTCTTAACTGTGCGGCAACAGCTAAAGCTAGCATTCATCATGATCAGGATCATCACACACCACAACAAAATGTGGAGATGAGGCAAAATTCTTGTGATTGATGCTTCACAAAACATTTGGGCATCTGTCGGCTGTAGAAAACTGGTGCTCCAATGCACACAGGATTCCAACTGTGCTGCTTGCAGGAAAGTGTTGGTGACGGGTCTCAAACTGAGCAGGCAGAGGCACATCCCGACTCCTACAAATCTTTTGACCTCCCAAATGTGTTCAATGAAAACCTTCCACAAAGGTCTTACGGCGAAGAACGCTGTGACCAAATCACAGCAAACGTTGCAAATGAAGTAGCAGACTACATCAATAATGACAGCAGCAATTAAGGCTGTTGCTGTACGTGCGTGCATGGGCCACCCACACTCCGCATGTGGGGTGGCAACTCCGTGGTGAATGTGTGACACACTGTCACAACTAATTATCAACTTGATGGCAGGGCTTGCATTGATCGTCTGATTATGCAAATTAGTGATACAGATCTGTTGGAACAGCCAACAGATAAGAAGTGCAAGGCAAATCCCGTTACCGAGAACAAAGATCCGACAGTCTTGGTAGTCACCGGCCATGGCCCTATTATAGCGGACGAGCCACAGTTAGTCGAGACTAACAGCTCAAACTACAGAGAAAGTCGCTGTCGGACTTGAGCCTATTAGGTACCATAGTATCCCCAAATGAAATACTACTCATTTTGGGCATATGACTAAACCATAAACCCTAAACCCTAAGTCGGCCAAAGCCCTAGTCCTCGTTTGAGATCCGCGTGGCGTCCGATAAAGGCACTGACGTAGACAGACATGAAGCCTGATTCTCGGGTTAAGGGTTTAGGAGCACTCAAATGGGAGCTTGGTATTCAGCTTGATGATTATCCCACTAGTGGGGGAATGTGGGGAATCAAACGGACAAGAAACTGCAAAATGGGAAACTAGGATGAACTTAGGTAGGCATAGGTTTTTGTTAGGGATGTCCAGGGTTCGTACAGGGTTATACACGGTTTGTATGGGGTTAAAAGGGGGTATATGGTGAAGGACTCTTGCCAGGTATGCAAATACGAAACTTTGGCGTAAGCTTTAGTGGCGGATATATGGGGCATCTTCTGCTTGTAGCTTGGGCTTGTTCCTACCTACAGTCCGTAGGACCCTGGTGGAGTTCAAAGTAAGGACCCCAGGAAGTGGAACCCACAAGATAGGAGGACTCTGAACATAGGGCACCCTAAAGGAACAGCTGAGTTCTCCGGGGAAACTTGCATAAGCTGAATTATTGTCATTATTGCTATTGTTATTATTGTTATTGTTGTTATTATCGTTGTTACTATTGTTGTTGTTATTATTGTTTTTATTAGTATTGTTATTCTTATTGCTATGATTGTTATTGTTCGTCTTATTGTTGTTGTGAGATGTTGCAAAATAGATGGCTTCTTCAAAGGAGAGCTTGTTCAGGCTTGCAGGGCTTCGGGCTTCGGGCTCAGGGTTGAGGAGCTAAGGCTTCAGCACGCGATGCGCACTTAGCAAGCGCGGTTCCATCCTGGTTTCATTTGCTAAGGATCTCACTCTCGCACACGGAACTATGAGATTTGGCTACACTAACAAGCCTAGGCTCTGGACCAAAGGAAAATGGATCTGTGACATGACCCTCGCACTCACCTGAAAAACTTGTTCCTTCCACAGGCAAGCACAAGAGAACTTGGCAGCATACTGACGTCCTCATTGGCCCCTCGAGCTAATGAGACCAATGCTTCAGGGAACCGTATGGTAAGCAGACAAAGTGTAAGAGGGGATGCAACCCCCACCAAACTATAACAGTAAACCCTAAACACCCTAAACCCTAAACTCTAAACCTAAACTCCAAACCCTAAACTCCAAAGCCTAAACTCTAAACCCTAAACTGCAAACCCTAGTCCAGGGAGCAATACCCCAGGATGATACCGTTGACGTCGTTATCCACTGCAGCTTCTAAGTCCTCAGACAGACCACTCCTCAGCTGCTCCTTTTATGATTAGGGGTATAGGGTTTAGGGTTTAGGGTATCGTCCCCCTTAAGTAGATAGAATAAAGGGGTCGTATAAGGATAATGGAAAATAAATTGGAAGCTACTGTTTAGGGTTTGGGGGATATAGTCCCCCTTAAGTAGATAGAATATGGGGAATATGGGGATCTTATTATGATATACCCAAAGCCATATTCTATCTACTTAAGGGGGGGGGACTGTAATTTCCAGATTTAGGGTCCCAGCTTGGTACCCCCAACTACTAGGTGCCACAGTGTAATTTAAAAATTTAAAGCCAAAAGAGGCCCTTGGTTTTTCAGAATAATCCACATAACCTAAGTAGGTTCCGAGGTTATGCAGGAAATGAGGTAGAGGCCCAGGAGTGGAAATCAAATGGAAAGGGTCCAGGGCTTCAGGGTAATGGAAAACGACATGGAAAAGAAATGGAAACAATTATCTGGGTTTAGGTACAGCTGAATGCAACACCCTCTCACTAATATTAAGCCCCCGCACCCCTAAATATTCTCCATCAGAGATGTCATATATGGGGAGGCACATTTGAATTCAGGGGGTCTTCAATATTAATATGATGGGGTCAGTTGGTATACTTCATCATAAACATCCTGTAACCATTGCCAAAAGATCCATCTGTACTTTCTCCACCGGTACAGGAAACATACATGGGCGCTTAATCACAAAGCATACTTGAAGACACAAACGAGGTAACCTCGGATGTGCCTTAGTTAGATGCCTGTAATCACCTCCAAGAGAAGATTTGAAAAACTAGGGGGGCCTTGCACACGCCAAACGTGCATTGCGGTTAAAGAGTTTAAGCTAATTCACACTTATAAGGAAGACACATGCTTCAATACAGTGTCACGCCCCGGCAGGCCCCACCACCCTCCCCGGCACACCACGGTACGATAGTTAGCTTCTAAGCTGCAAGTCAGGATTAGATTGTTCCTGTGGCCTGTGGTCTGGGTGGGTAAGAGTGTTTATGTTTTTGTTGTCTGGGCTTTTTCGTTGCTTGGGCTTTTCGGGTGTTTATTGTTTTGCTGTTTGGGCGGTGGCGTGTTGTATTTTTTTCTGTTTTGGCGGGGGCGGGGGCCCTGCCCAAACAGCAAAAAAA
>CAJNIZ010009491.1:61628-91690 GCA_905231905.1 Symbiodinium pilosum
AGCAACATATAGTCCCGCTTAAGTAGATAGAACCTGGCCTTGGGTGTGTTATAATAAGATCCCCATATACCCCATATTTTATCTACTAAAGGAGGGCTATATCCCCCAAACCCTAAACAGTAGCTTCCGTTTCATTTTCCATTATCCCTATATAACCCTTTTGAAGCCCCATATTCTATCTCCTTAAGGGGGACTATAAGCACTTGCGTTATTCACCTCCAGCTCCCACAGCGCCCTCAACGCCCGTCACACAACGCAGATGGCATTTCTATGGATCCCTTCCTAACGACGTCTGTATAGTATGGATCCTATTCTTCCATTTTTGTTTGGGGGGGGGAAGTTTTACAGTAAACCGCTGGTGAGCGACATGCTTGTTCATTTGCGGAATGACTAGACTCTAGATACGAAGTCGGGACGTAGTAAGTATACTTATAACCCCTATAAGCCATACAATAGTCAGAGTTTGCCCCATTATTAACCCACGTACTCGGTAACCCTAAACCCTAAACCCATGTTTAGACTAACCCAGACCCCTGGGAGGATCTAAAAATTAGATTCCCCACATAAACCCATTATAACCCCTATATAATCCTTATATGATTTCCCATCTGAATCTAGGGGATCTAATTTTGGGATCCCTTTGGGGGTCTGGGAAGTCCCCTGGCTTGCCAACATCATCAAGGTTCTGCGGCTACTTTCCGATGCGTTTTCTCGATGCCTTTCGTCAGGCCCTTCCAATACTCCTTGACATAAGGGGATGTATAGGCTTTGGTGGTTTTAGGGATTAGGGCTCAGGGTTTCCCAAAACTAGGTGGGTGGCGTTTTGGGGGGCTCCCACAATGAGGACTACAATATTTCGGGGTCTGTATTGGGATATCCCGATTATGGAAACTCTCATTTGCAGCTTCTATGAATTTCGCAAGAGCCTTAAGGCACAATCACGGCCTCATACAAGTCTACAACCGTTGCGTAAACAGCTACATAACGCCCACTTGCGAGGGCAGGGTGCAAAATATTCTACTCGTTACATGCAGTTGTGGCCCACATATAGTAACCCTAAACCCTAAACCCTAAACCGGGACTGCTGGGACGCAGAAGCTGGTTACCAAAACGTACCTATTAAGTATGCAATATGTAATGAATCCGACACTCCAAGCAACAAATACAATGCCGCTTCTGCTTCAAAAACATGGTGGTGATCCCTTTTGAGGGGCCCCTTGAAATACGGATTTCAAAGTAGTTTGTTGGAAGCCCTACTTCGGGAAATACCTAACCAAGAATGACCAACAATCAAATGCACAGCCGTCCTGTGTCAGGTCCATGGTTCCACTGAGCCCCCCTACCTGCTCCTGCAAGGCTTGGGGTTTGAGGTTTTAGGCTTTATGGGTGTTCTGTCTGTTCCAGGAGCCCCAAAGTATGGAACCCCAAACCCTAGGATTGTCTTTTAAGTCTGAAGGGATCAGGATACTGGACTCAGGGTCGGGATTAGTCTCAGTACTTGGCACCAAGGTTGCCATAGTACATATTCGGTGGACCCCCCACCCAGGAATAGTGACTATAAGTCTATAAGGGATAATGGTGAGTATATTCAAGCCCCCTTATATTCCTATTATACCGCTGTTACAGGGTGGGCGGTTCCACCTAAAGTATGAAGGCCCCTACATAAACCCAAGTTCCTTTCATGATCCCTCCCATTTTCCATGTGATTCCCCATTAATTGGGGGGGGGGGGGGGGGTGTATCCCTACATCCGTTACACTCCAGTTATCACTGCAAGCTTCAAGGGGGCAGTGCGTTGCTTCACATTCCTGCCCATCATGTGGAGGTTCACCAGCCTTCGCACTAAAACTACATCTCAACCGGTGACTATGTTATTAGTTTCTCGAAATACGGGGATCCCAATATAGACCCCAAAATACTAGAATCCTTACTATGGGTATCTCTTACTATGGGGACTGCCCCAAAATATCCCTAATCATGGGAAACACTAAGCCACTATACATACCCCGATCTGCATTTCATTTTTCGTTTTCTTCTCGTCCATTTGGTTTTCCAGTATTGGGGATATATATATATATATCCCTGCGCCCCTGTGTAACCCTAAAGCCTACACCCAGTATAACCCTATATAGAATATGTAATCCTACATGCCCCTGTCAACCCTGATTTTGGCGCGGCGGGCCTCAGTTGAAGTCATCTTGCCTTCGCACTCGCACACAAGCCCGGCACCCGCAAACACCACAAGGACTAAGTCATTGAAGAAAAGACATTAGGGGTACCTTTTGGGGAGGTCCCTACAATAAGGACTATAGCGTTTTGGGGTCTATGGAAACTGCCAAATCTGGTATCTAACTCTCACGCCCTAGTGCAAGGCCGTGACGTGGCATACCTTTGCTAGCCATCATCATCTCAGTACAACGAACGGCAAGCAAGTCATGCTTAGGTGACCACGACATTAGTACCAGTGAGCTCCGAAAGCAGGGGCAGCTGTCTTTTCAGCAGGCCTTCGAGCACGCGAAGTCTTGTCTCAGAGGTTTCCTGGGAATCATCTCATGGAGGTGATGGTGGGCTCTAAGCAGGGGATGGCTGAAATAAGAAAAATATTCTGTTAAGGAATGACTAGAACAAGGAGTATCATGCTGCAGAACCATTGCAAGACCCAGGAAGAAACGGATGCTCCACAACAACTCCAGAGTATTATCACTATTGTCCCAGGTCCCAAGTGCTGAATCATCAGGTACTTGAGCCCAATTTTTGCATCTGGGCTCACACAACGCCACAACTAACCTCTGGTTGGCAAGGAATGAAGGAATGGATCCTTACACTAATCTATATAAAGACCCAAATAACGTCGTAATTTCCATTTCCTTTTCCATTCCCTCATTCCCTACTAACCAGATGTAGAGAAAGAGGATCCACCAAGGTCCTGACCACAAGCCTTCAGCAAGACAGAAAGTGGACTATTGTGCACAGGACAACTTTGTTCTTCTTTGTTCTTGGGCGGTTAGGGCATATAGCGTTTAAGGCTTCGGGTCCCTAAACCCTTTTCCCCAAATATGGGGTACTCAGACGAACTGGAAAGCCCCAAACCTTACCCGTCAGACAATGCCTCCCAAGGGCCCAAACCCTAAGCCCTAAACCCTAAGCCCCTAAACCTTCAGAACTAAATCCTAAGACCAATATTCCCCGTTCAATTCCCCGTTAAGTGGATAGAATAGGGGGTATATGGGGGTCTCAGTATAATATACCCAAAGCAATATTCTATCTACTTAAGGGGACTATAACGCCCGATATCCAATCTAAAACCCATCATAACCAACCCCCAAAAGGTGGGGATATCCCAAAAAGTTTATGCTTACTTTCTTTTTTTTGGGTTCCTAAGTCTGAAGGCAAGCTTCGAGCCCGGCGATGAGCGGCTTCATCCCTTCGTTTAACTTCACCGTCTCCTGCCAAGCATAGAACACTGAAGGGCAGAGGGTTTAGGGTTTAGATTTGGGGTCCGGGGTATGGGGTTGAGGGTCTCATAAATTCCTGCCTGAGCGTATGCCAGAAGCAAGGTCTTGATGAAATCCTTCTCATGGGCACTCTCGTGCACAGGATTGCACGGCACAGCAATCACCAGAGGAGTGGCAATTTGATCGTGAGGACCCCAGAGAGCAGAAATGGAAACTACCACCTTCTGTGGTACCTTCCATCTTCTTGCTCATCACATGGAAATTTCTACTTTGTACATGGCAGTTTGGCTTTTCTCTTCCATTCCTAACCACACATCGTTGCAAGTGGAAAAGGAAACCAAAACTACAATCAGCCCTTAGACATACTAGTCGCCCGCCCCTCACACAAACATCGAACCTGAAAAGGGATCCTACTAAGACTACGGTCCTGTGAAAGGGGCCTTCACAGGGTGGCAGTTCATTTCCCTAAGCGGGCCTATGTATTTCTGCATGTCAGTGCGGGTCAGGGTACATTACACAGTCACTTCCGCATTGGGCACATGGGTTGTTCTCAAAATCATGGGCCACTTTTGGTTATACGTAGATTATATTACGGTACCTAATGTTTAGGGCTACCAGAATGGGACCCTAATTTTGGGAACTCCCCACATAGCTGAAGCACAGCCCCGAAATGGCAAATGCCGAGGGGGTCTGCTTTGCCTGCTTCGGCCTAGGATTTGTTTAGCGTGTTTTTCCCCTCCCGCGCGGCCCTAAACTTTTCAACCCTAGGATTTCAAGGTTTGGGGCAGTCTAGGGTGTAGGTACTTTTTGGCGTGGTCCTTATACATGATGTACCCTTAAACCATGCTTGAAAGCCCCCATGGAAGAGGTCATACTCTTGCAGGGACTCTAAGATAGCGGCATCAGGCAATTTGAATTTGCCCCGAAGTTGCACCATGTAACCCTCTCGTGTAGAAGTATCTAGCTAATAATGACGGAAGCAAGTGAGAACGAATAGGAGCCTACTATTTATCTACCAGCTTTCCTGCATGAAGCCCCAAAGGCGCTAAACACCAACCCCGCCAGAATCCTGCATGTTCAGGCCCGCTTACATTGAGGAACTATTACTATAGGGGGGATTGACCTAACCTAGATCCACAAACCCTTGCGCCCAACTCCGCATCGCTCACCTCTAAACCTTACTGCACACCCTAGATCCTGAACCCTAGGCCCTAAACCCCCTTTGCATCCAGCCTGCGAAGTCTCTGCTTGGACCTTCAAACCCTCTCTCTCTCCCTAAAACCCTGAACCCCCAAACCCTCCAACCCTAAGCCCCAAAACCTTAAAACCCTAGGACCTGAACCCCATGCTTGAGTCCTCCTCTTGGATGCAGATTCTCTTCATGCATTCCTCATGCCTCGAACCCCAGGGTTTAGGAGTGAGGGGCCCCCAAGACAGACCACGAGGATTTTGAGTCTTAGGGGTTTAGAGTTTGGAGGTTCAAGGGTTCTAGGGTTCAGGGTTTGGGGCTCAGGGTTTAAGAGTATAGGGTTTAAGGTCTTTGGACTTTGGATGATCTACAGAATACTGTAGGTAAGAGTTATACGGACATGGGGTCATGTGGGGATTGTCCAGTAGCTGCATTAGAACAAAACAGCATGCGCGCGCGTGGAGCTGCATGTATGCAAACATGTGGGGATTCACATAAGCCCCCTAAACACTAAACTCTGAAACCCTGAACCCTAGACCCCAAGCTCCAGGTGTCTACCCGCACGCCCTAAACCCTGAACACTGAGGGAACCCCAAAAGGATACATGAGCTTCAAGGGGTTGAGGCTGCGCATGCTGTCGCTCCAGCCAATTTCCCCATAATGGTCCCAGTGATCTGCTTCATTCACCGGTTTAGACACGCGCATCGCACACTGCAAGCACGGCTACGAACGTTCAGGTCGGTACTACATCAATCTAAGCAGCAGGCACTAACGAAAGCTACGAACCAGGACTCAGTCAGCACAGGCAGGCCGACATCACTACCCGCTTCAGGCTTCACAGCAGGCTCTCAGAAGAGCTCCGGCAAGCAAAAGTGCAGTATGCGTCCAGTTACCCCAGCGTCAGGACCCAGCAAGCAGCCAATTGGCGGTTGAATATTCTGACCGTAAATGACTCCACCAGATTCTTGAATTCACGTCATATCGACAAATCAGGCAAAATCTGTCCGTGCAGGCGCCCACTGCCTGCGGGGCTTGGCCATGTTCATTTCCCCACGTCACAGGCTACGCGAACTTACATCGTGTAGTGCCAGTGGCTGAATTCCATCCACACAGGTTGCAGCATGCCATGCCATGAATTCACAAATTCCGTCAAAATTCACCACCATGCCACAGCATTCCATCCAGACAAGTTGCAATAGCCATGACGCAAATTCTGAAATGCATTCACCGGTTTAGGGTTTAGGGTTTGAAGGTTGAGGGTTAGAGTGTAGGGTCCAAGGTCTTGGGTTTAGGGTAGCATACTTTGGCAGTTGTAAACTGTCACATCATACCAAAACGCTCTGCATGGTCCCTCGGTATACCTTCTTACTTAATCAACCGGAGCCCCGAAGCCCCGTCCGAGAACACCCAGTTTCTGGACCCTGAAGGCCCCCCTGGATAACCCTTAAGAATCCAGCCCTTAGTCCAAAACCAACTCAACATAAGCTTGCAACTGAGACAGCTTGAGCTCTAAACCCGGAAATCGGCAACTTGAAGCCTGAAACCCAAACCCTAGACCCATGGTTCTAATCCTTCGCACCTAACCACTACCAAGTTGCAGACTAATGTACTAGCACGGGTAACCCTGTGCAGTCGGACCTATTCTTGTGGCATGAAAGAAAGCAAGTTCCTCCATAACAACACACAACATGAAGCTTGCGCAAAGCAACTTCACTGCAGCTTGAACCGGCAGTAGCTAGGGAAGCAGCAGCAGTGTCAAGAGTGTCAAAGGCTAAAACATAATTATTTGAATAAACACAAAGAACGGCCCCAAACCCCTAAACCTTACACCCCCAAACCCTCAAGCCCTAAACCCCAAGGTGAAGCAAGGTCCAAGTGGCTGCCGAGCTCGGGTTTCTGCCTCCTGTCTCAGCTGATCCTGATCCCGCTGCCTGAAGAGATGTTTAGGGTTTCGGGTATACTACCCCCCAAGGTTCCCCCTGATTAAAAAAGGTCATTCAGGGATAATTAGGCTTCATTAAAGTTAATTAAGGGGGAACCTTTGGGCAGGAGGGCGGTTATCTAGGGGAAGTAGTAGGGGAATCCATGAGAAGAGCGTCAAGCTTGCGACTTGCTTTGCGGGACTCTCAGATTACAAAATGATTCGGGAATCTAAATGAAATACTTTTTACAGGGTTACACTAGTTTCAATGAGGGTTTGCAGGGGGGCATAACATAGGGCTGAGCCGGCGGTAAAGGTTGGGTTTAGAATAATAGTCTTTACTCACGAGGAACGCAGCAATGGGCTGTAGGTAGTCGAGCCCGAGTTGGGAACACTAAGGTGTAGATTTAGACGGAGTGGTATTTGATTTCCTTTTTGTTTTGTGGGCTGGGGTGCTCGAATGTGCGGACGCTCCGTGCGAGAGCACGATTTCGAATCAAACTCTGAGGGCGCTCCACACGAAAGCAGGTTCTCAAGCCAATATCTCATGACGCTGCGCGTATGAGTGCGATTTCGAGCCAAAGTCCGAGAACTCGTCATGTGAGAGCCCAAATCCAAAGTCGCTCCGCGCGAGAGCGCCATCTCAAGCCAATATCGGAGGACCCTCCTCATCGTCACAACACCCGTTTGAGCTAAGCTATGGAGATGCTTCATGCGAAAAGTCTTGTAGTAGTAATGATGTGACTGTTAATACTGAGAAAGCACTCGCAATAACAATCTATACTCATGTTCACGGCAAAATACAACTACTGCGACGACTCGTGATTGTCACATCAAGTGGAAACACTAACTGCCATACTTATTGAGAAGAACATGTCAGCAACAACTCGAATGTTGATGTTAATGTTAAGAGTATATAACCTTTGCAGACCACCCATCCACTTGCACGGCACAAAGGGGGACGAGACCATGCAGCTTCTCTCTGCTTATATACAAAACATGGGCAAGGGGGGCAGCGCCCTGCCCGCTTGAGAAAATGTGGACGAAGATGAGAGCACCTAGCTTGTTTATTACTTTCGTCCTCTCAATGTTTCTCTTTTGTGTGGTATGTTGTGCTGGCCATCGTTCTTTCTGCCGTGGTTTGCTGTCTTTCCGTTGTTCTTTATCGATCTTTGTCCTTATTTCGCTACTTCTTCCTTTTTTGCATGCTGGCTTGCTTTTAGCTTTCCTGTTGCATTGCGTGTCCTGAGATTTTGGCCCGAAATCACACTCGCGTGTGGGACATCCTCACATGTTGGAACCCAGCCCACCAGCAAGCGCCAAAGAAGTGCCAGTGGTCTATGTCTGTTCCTTCAGGGGGGCTTCGTGAAACCATTACCTTTGAATCCAGAACCTTACAACATCTTACGACGCTGCACCCCAATCTCTACACTCGAAGCCTCAAACCTAGACCCTAAACCCCAAACCCCAATATAACTCCAATATAACCCCCAATATTGAGAATTAATACCCCAACCTTCCTGAAACACCGGACTTGCTTGTCGGAGGAAGCCAGGCAGGGCGGAGAACACTCTCAAGGAGCTTCTCTTTTTTTTTCTCCTTCTGGTGGCGCGGCTTGCTCCCCTACACACCAAAACCCCAAAGTGTGTGCGCCCGCCAGTGTCTTGAAGCTTCTGGAGGTTGCAGGGCCAACTCCCAGATCCTATCTGTTTTCTTAGTGCTTAAAATCCTGCATGACCTTAGTATACTACAATACCAGAATTTCCAAGGTTTAAGGAATCTAGGGTCGTGCAGGCTTTTTCGTATCCACGATATGAGCTACAGTCTAAACCCCTGCTTTGAGGACTTTCGACCCTAAACCCTAAATAAGTATATTATATCCCCCTAGAAGCTTAGACTACAGCTCATATCAACCCCCTCCAAAGCAGGCCAAGGAACTCATTGCGGCAGAAGTCCTCATGCCTCAGAATGTAGCACATCTCCGCGATAGGGTTTAGAGGATTTAGGGTTTCTCAAAACTAGGGATACCTTGTTGGGGGTCCCCATGCTACGGACGATGTTGACTATAGCATATTGGGTTCTATCGTGGGGTCCCTATTTAGGGAAACTACCTACCATAGGAGGCTTTCCGCTTCGGAATAGACGGCATGGGCCTTCCTTGAGACGCGCCCTCTACAGCACCCAGTGGCACCCAGCAGTTTTGGGCACTAAATGTGTTTCGGTTGTCAGGAGGTCGGATATCGCAGGCATAAATGTCTGAGGGATTCCCAAACCTAGAGCCTAGCCAGTCGCGAAATGTTCAATCTGCTGTTGTGTAATCCCCTCCCCCTGATACTACAAACCCCCAACCCCAATATATGAATATCCCCATTGTGGTATATTACAGGTGGACCCTAACCCCTAAACCCCAACCCCTAGAAGGGTTTTATACTACCGTACGGGGAGGGGATTCAACCACGCTGCTTCCTGGGATGAGAGGAGGCCCAGATCTTCTAAGCTACCTAAGTTGCGGCATCTGTAAACAGCCTTGCGGAAGCAACGCGTAAACAAAAAGGGGTTTTGGTTGGGTCATTCTCCCCTTACAGTAACTGCTACCACAATGGGTTATAGGAGTTATAAGAACCACCTGAGTAAGGCCCCTTTAAGGACAGTTACTGGGAGGGGGAATGACCCAAGGTTTAGGGTTGCAGGTGTAGGGCCTCCTACAAGTCCTAGAATATCCTGCGTGACCCTAGGCATACTTTCGTTTCATGTTTCTCAATGCTTGCGTGCATACTTCCCTCTCCTTAAAATTCAGTCGCCCAACAGCCCTAATAGGCCAATAACGTATTCGTATATATTCGTATGCCACAGTGGGAATATTTGGTCTAAGGGGTCAATAATATTGGGTGGAGGTCATTGTAGTAGATAGAATATGAGGCAAACAGGGATTCTTTATGATATTGGGCAATTCCATATCCTATCTACTTAAGGGGCACCCTAAACTGGCCCTAAACCGTAAACCCCAAACCCTAAACGGCCCTAAACCCTAAACCCTAGAACCCTAAACCCGAACCCTAAACCCGGCGGCCTTGGGAATGCAACTCCGTACCCGAACCGCAACCACACTGGGTTTACCGCTTCAGGATGCTTGAGGGATTGAGGGATTTAGGGATGTAGGATTTAGGATTTAGGGATTCAGGATTTAGGGTTTTTATGGACTTCAGGTTTAGGGATGTAAGTTTTGAGGGTTTACAGTAGGGATTTAAGGTTTGGGGGGGCCGGGGGGGGGCGTTCCACAACATGACTCCCCAAAAAATCACCATAGAATTCAGGCTCCATGGCCTCCAAAGGATCTTGGACGTCTGGGAATTTGTATGGCAGTCTGCAGCCTAAGCCCTAAATCATGCGATGTCAGCAGAAGTGCAGCCTCGACACAGCTCCTGGATACGATTCCGAAGAGTCTCTTCAATACGCTGATCCTGGGATTTTGGGAGGGCTTTGCAGAAGGTAGGAGCTAGCATTCTAGAAAGGGAGCTTCCCAAAAATTATGGGCCCTGTTCTGGAGATGCCTTCTTGAAAATGGTGAACCCAAGCCGAGCCTGCGTACGTTATGACTTCTATATACCCTGTCCCTACATGATCCCTGGCTGATGCCTGAAGTCTTAATCCCTAAACCCTATATAGTAGCTTCCATTTTCTTTTCGATTAGCCCTCTATACCACTATAGGTCCCTATGTATCCATATATATCCCTATAAACCCCGAGAAGCCCTAAACCCCTGCTGCTATGACTGGCTCTTCAACGATCCCCTCTCTCTTGTTGTTGGGAAGATCATTAGGGTTTTCGGTCCTGCCTCCGCACACTAACAGTACATAACTTGAGTGAATATGTATATAGGGTTATATAGGGATAATGGAAACGACAATGGAAGCTACTATTTAGGGTTTAGGGTCCAGGTTGGGTACTGCCCCCACCCATTAACCGTCTATAAAAGGGGTCATATTAAGAGCTCTATATACAGCTGTATTATATACATTCTCCAACTGTTAATGACGGCTCAGTACTAAACCCCCAAACCCCCCAAACCCTAAACCCCCCGAACCCCCTAAACTCCTGAACCCCTAAGCCTAGACCACGATATCAACCACAAAGCCCTGTGGCGTCCTGACACACTGGGGCGCCCGCCAAGCCCATCTATGTTCCGTGAACGCTGCAGCCTTATGCCCTGCACACATCGTCCAACCCCCAACCCGAAATCTCATACCCTCCGCCCTAAGTTCTTTATAGGGTTCCGAATTTTGGGAAACCCCAAAAACCCTATAGAACTCCCCTATATAATCCCTATATCCCCCCTTTAAAGGGTACCCCGAAGTTTGGGGTGCTTGATCAAAACTCCGTTCCCAAAATGCCCATCATAGAGAATATTTTCCCCGATGCTCCCCTGACGCCCTAAACATTGCTAAGCCCTTCATAGGTCTACAGGTACCTTAACAACTCACATGCCTCCATGTAGGACCTAACCTGGTTCCTTATCGAGATTCCGCTTGAATAGAAACTTCTACAGAAGGAGAATTTCAACTTTGACCCCAGAACCCTCCCTGAAACCTCTAAACCCCTAGATGATCCAAGAATCCAAGTTTCCATTTCATCTTCAACTTGCTGTTTCCATTTGATTCTCCATCACTACCCTGATTCCTAAACCTAATGCATCCCGATATACATCTGTATATCATTCTACGAGTCCACATATCTCCCAAATATAACCTGCGTAACCGAAGTGCCCAAAAACAACAATCCTGATCCCTGCATACTTATACAAAGGTTTCAATTTTCTGTTCCACATAATGTATACCAACATAGCACCCTGAATCCCAAACCCTGACTACTGGGGAGAGAACTGGGATATTCTCACAAAATCACGGACCCCTTTGGGTTGTAGATTCTATTACGGCACTCAATCTTTGGGGGCCGCCCCCTACACCCTAAACCCTTAAACCCTAAACCCTTAAAACCTAAACCTAATTTTGGGAACTGTCCAATGAACCGAATGCGTTTAATCGCGGCCCGAACGGCTTCTGCCTGTAGCGCTGATGCTGCCTGGTCCGCGGCATCCTCAGGTGAGCCATGTAGGGCCGTTTTAGAGGGGATTTGTGGGATTCCCGCCCCTAGATTAAGGACTAGTCTGTTTTGGGGGATCTATATTGGGGTCCACTATGTTGGGAAACTACCATATAAAGGTTGACGTCATTTATATATATACATATATAAGATCCTCTTAAAGGGCGATGTAAGGGTGATAGGTTTATGTTAAGAGGACCCCCCACCCTGTAAGTGTGGTAGGATAGCAATAGAAGAGGACTGATCCTTGTTATCCCTTATAATCACTATTGCTGGTTGGGGGGTCCACCTAATGTGCATGATACGAACGAAGGTAGGCCCACTTCGAAGCGGGATAGAGGGGTTATGTTGAAGTTGAAGCTAGCGTTGCCTAAGGCCCATATAGCCTGTTTTGGAGAACTGTAAGCGCCCCATACGAGCTATAGCCTAGACTCCTAGTGTTAATAACCCGTATAATACATAGCTCTTTTATATAGACTATAGCTCATATGGGTACCGTATACAAGGACCCCAAAGCAGAGGCAGCATGATTGGATTTTTAGAGTTTTAGGGTGTAGCATTTAGCGACTAGATTGGTGCAATAGTGGAGGCGCAAATGAAAAAGAACATAGAACAGACACTCATGGTATAGTGCAACATCGCTGAATAAGGATAATGAGGGCATGACCATGAGTGAAGCTATGAAGAAAGGGTTACACAACAGAGCTGATACAACAAGAGCATCAACCTTAAGCCCTGAACCATACTGTTGCCTAGCTTCAGGGTCCCTCCGAGAATAAAAACTTGTGCTGGTTGAACCCTTCAGGACATATGGGGATAATACAGGAAAGATTGGGGCCCCATTTCATGCCAGGATTCTGGTAAGACCTTCTTGATCCGGTAAGATGCTAATAGTACTTGGAGGGTCAGGGGGACTTAGAAAGTAGGGCAATACGGCATTAATAAGGGGTCTTTTCTGGGGTTGCTATATGGGTTATAGCGGTCATTAACCTACTTACTAAGTCCCCCCTGACCTCCTCCAAGTACTACCAGAACAAAAACAATTGTCGGGACTATAGTATCCCAATACATCCTGAGACTGGATATGGTTCAACATGAACGTTTAGCGCAGACGCAGCTCTCAAAAAACCTCATGAGTTCTGAGTGTAGAGTTTGCTGTAATGCGATTCTCCAGCTGCACATGGTCAAATTCTTCTAAATCTGGATTGAAAGTCTCGAGTGCAAATTGGCCATTTGAGCGCGCGGAGAGTTCTCGCAACAGTTCCAGCGCATGGATCTTACTAAATCCTGTGTTGGTTCGGTGTACTATACGTAATACCAGGAGTCCCAAGATTTAGGGTACTCAGGGTCATTCAGCATTTTCAGTATCCACCGTTTACTGGGTGGCTCCACGGGGATCAGAGAGCCAGGGGCTGTTTTGAGATCCTAAGATCCTTCTCCCCAAGCCCACATGCTTCAGGCGCTTGGGTGAATTTTCTAAGGGCTGGTTAAGGTTTCAGTATGCAGAGGATAGTGTAGGAAGTGTCTCGGACTTAAAGCAGCTTGCATTTGGATACTTTGAATGGCTCAGGATGCCTGATTTTTTGTCTGTTATCGGAGGGGTTCAGACTTCCACCATCCGCAACAGCTTGGTCCTGTGCTTTCTGGGTTCTCTTCTCCCGCACCAAATGGATATGTGCACAACTTTGGAGTTCTTCTACTAGGATGATACAGAGAAATGTAGGAATGTACCAGGGAAGGCGTGTGAGAAGAGCTTTGAGGCGTTTAGGGCTTACGTGGGCTTGCCACAATAACTCTGATACAGGTAGACAGTAGAGCCATGGGTGCAAGCCCTCCCCAATAAGTACTGTACAAGCCTAAGTAAATGCCAATATCTCTTTTAGGTCTGTTAGAGATACCCTATAACACATTTATCTAGAACCACCAAATTGGTAATTCATGTAGGCTTTTACGAGAGGTCCGCGGCAGATGGCAAGCTCCCACGACTTGTACGGAGGGAAAGGCTATACTTGACGTAAGATTGGGCACTAGATGCAAGACTCGGCAACTCCCAGATTGTTCAATGAAGACACACACGTCCAAGTTTGCAGCAATGCCACTTGTAATGCAGCCAAAAAACCGCACGTTCTTGAAGAGTGCGGATACTTGCACCATGGGTGCTGCATACGGCGTGGAGCTCTTCCAAGCTGGAGTTGTGTTGGGCAGATGACTCTTTCAACTGCTCCACTGTCAGCACCAGGTTTGCAGCTCCTGCACCAGTTGAGGATGCTGCCGGATTTGGCCGCTATCATGCCAAAGGACTCTGATCACTACGTTGAGATATGCCTGGGTCTGCTGCTGCTGCTGCTGCTGCTGCAGCTGCTGCAGCTGCAGGAACCACGACCACGACCACCACCAGCACCGGCACCAGCACCAGCACCACCACCCACCGGCACCACCCACACCACCGCCGACGACGATGCGGGCGTGAGTTTCAAAAGTGTGCTCAACTGCAGAGATGCAGGCAGGCTAAATGCATGTGCCGCATATGGGGCAACCCCTTTCCTGTGCGGGGAGGCCTCAGTGTCTACCAAGACAGTCTGACCAGGAAAGCACGGTGATTTTGGCACGTACGGTATCACCGACGCATCATGAAAACAAATGCGAGAAGGCAAGCTTGGGCCCTATTCAGGATCGCCACGCCTGCTGGATGACCCCACCCTAAACCCTAAACCCTTTTCCCCAAATAAGTTGGTCTGTGAATTTAAAAGTTTTGAATGATGCTGGTCGGCTTCAGCTTCAGGATTTGCTTGCTAGTTCTGAAGCCAAGTCTCAGAAGGCTGATTCTCAAAAAGAGGGATGGGGCCTGCCTTTTGAAATCGAAGGAGCTTGAGAACCTTCCTGCATGTTAAGGGGCTCAAAATCAAAACACATCATAGGGGGCCTTCTATTATTACCCCTGATCCTGAGTAAGGGGCCCGCAAAACTCATTATAAGGGGCCTCCATACCCCCAATAGTAAACCCAGATGATAGCCCCTGCCTTCCGTCAAGCCCAGGCTTTCCATGACATTCTGGATGTCAGCCTTCCAACTAACATAACTAGGTTCCCCAGCAACCCCTCAATAACAAGGGTACGCTTTTTCCTACTGTTCAATCAACATAGAAAAAAGGAAAGAGTGCATTGCTGGGGTACCTAGGTAACTGGCCTCCGCACAATACGATCCCTTCCTCTAAGTATTCTCCGGGTTTAGGGGTGTAGGGTGTCTCAAGATTACGTTCATTGCAGGCGGGTTGCCCACAAAGCGGTCCCAAATAGATGTACTGCTTGCACAAAAGTTCAAACTGACTCTAGACTCTAGCCTCTACTTGCGTTCTCCTGGGTTGCTGGTAAGGAAGTCGAATTATATTACTAGAGCCAGGAAGTCCCATTATGTCCTATATAGCCATAATATGGCACCTTAAACTCACTTCCTTAGCAGATGACAGTGACCATGTTTGTCCAAAGGAGCACATCATCCCAACACCCTAAACCCTAAACCCTAAACACCCCATCTTCCCAATTTGAAAAGCTACGCACTTGATGCCTTCAGCCTCTCCAGTCTGTCTGTGAAGACTTGTTGTCGCTCATTACCTCAGCCACCATCTGAAAAGCAGCAATTGAAACCAAAAGCGGAACCCAATGTTATGTAAGAGCTTTACATGGCTCGTACGAGGATTTCTGCAAGCCGGTTTTCCATGAGCAACAAGGTGCAGGAGGTCTTAAACTTCCAGTCAGCCTTGTGGACTGGAAAAGAAGGCGTGCACACCATGCTCGATTACGCGAAGAATCTGCAGGGAAGAGGGACGTGAGCTTTTGAGCTTATAGAAGCAAGGCCCCGACCTCAAGAATAAAGCGATTGGAGGGTCAGGGGGAGTAAGTATACTTACAACCCCTTTAAGACTATCAGACATATCATGACCGCAGTTGTCCTCGTGATTAACCTACAGTCCCCCCGACCCTCCAGGTAGGGTGGCATTGGCAGCAGCTAACTTCAACTCTTACCTTTCCCCAGCTATGGTCCCCCTTAAGTAGATAGAATATGGGGTACATGGGGATCCTATTGTAATATACCCAAAGCCATATCTACTTAAGGGGGACTATAGGTCACCCGTTCCCCAAGCCACTTCAGAACTAGCTAGCCTCGAAAACAGGTTCAAGGTCTCGGGTTTAAGGTTTAGGCAAGTCCTTATAGAGTTTAGGTAAGTCCCTACACCCCAAACCCTAAGTCTAAGTCTGATCTATGCCCGCATCTAGCTCCAAGGCACTCTCTTGCTGTTGCCTCTCCTGCACCACTTGCATCCTCATAGTTTGTTCATGCCTTCGGGTTAGTGTAGACAGCTCCTGCCAGGTGATATGGGGGTTTCCATTTGGGCTCCCTGTAGAGAGGATATAAGGGATAATGTAAAGATAAACCGGGTATGCAGTATAGGGGCATGTTGGGTTCAGGGTTTCCGAGACTTAGGTGTCCCTTGGGAAGCGGACCATGACATAGTGGAGTTCTATTGGATCCGAATTCTCAGCAACTACCGCCTGTATCCGCCAATTTGGGTCTCCATGAACCACCAGAGTAGTTGGATTGGTAGCTTCGGATCCCTAAGGGTCCAAGGACTCAAATAATAGGGTTCTAGGGCCCAAATATTTGGGTCCTTGGACCCTTAGGGTTTGCCACATGCACTTCTCCAAGTTGTCGGCAGCATGTAGGGGAACCCACGCAACCCGAACACGCAGATTGCTTTTTCTGAAATTGTAACCGCTTACCTGCTCCAAACAACACACAGTCCCTGATGTAGCGACCCTCCATTTTCTTTTCCATTATCCCAATACACCCAAAATAGTAGCTTCCATTTTCTTAGTTCATGACCCTAATGTTACCACAGTATTCCCGGTATGTTTAAACCCCTAGTATACCCCTTAATAATCCGTATCCTGCTCCCTTATATACAAATCCCCTAATATCCCTATATAACCCCTTTTAAGGAGTTTTGACTATAGCTATGATACTATAGTATACTATAATATACTATAACATACTAGAATATACTATAATATACCCTAATAAATCATAATATACAATAACATACTATATGCCACCCCTTTACGGAGTTTAGACTATAGCTCACATGAGTTTGAGGGGTCAGCTCACTGCAAACTCCCTCAAGCAGAAAGATGCTGAGCACTTCAAGCAGGAATCATGATTCTAGCACAGCCAAGCACTCAAACACCATCTATGTGGGGTTCAGGGTTTAGGGTAACTCCCAAATTCGGGCCCAGTTTGGTACCCGTAAGTACTAGGTACCGTAATAAATTCTATAACCAAAAAAGGCCCAGAATTTTGAGAACAACCAATTTCTATCGCTCGGCAGCATCAGATCCTCGTAAGTTTCCTTTGCGCTTGCAGCTTGTTGCTTCAGATTCACCTTGGCAGGTCATGCAAAAGTGGCAAAATTTCAGCCTTGGGCTGAAGATCTGCAGCAATTAAGTCAAGGAGTCTGGCGCTTACAAAAGAAAACTTGGAGCCGGCACTGAAGCCAACTGCTGCAAAAGGGTCCAGTCACTCCGCATATTCATTCAGTAGGAGCAGCACGGCTTATCTGTCCATCACATCCGAAAGTGATTTTGCGGAAGGAAACAATGCAAATGTAGCTAGCAGGCTTCAACAAGCATAAGAAGCAACATCGCAGGCTTCATGCAGTTCAGGCCAAGGCGTTCCAACATGAAGGCGCATCTTGAAATCAACTTCGGACCACCCAGTATGGAATATGAAAATATCTTATTCCCCTCCCCTAATGCACAACCCCCAACCCCCCCCCCCTCCCCTAAAAAGAAATATCCTTGCTATCACGCACTGATGATGTACTGGAGGAGTTTAGAGAATGAGGGGCGTGAGCCGTCTGCCAGGCTTCAACTCTAGTCTCCTTGGACCTATAAGAACAGACTGTTTTGAATAATTCCCTAGGGTTATACTATAATACAACATAAAAAATAATTCCTAAGGAGGAGACTACAGTCAACTGGAAACCCTACTTGGAGATTCAGGGTAATTAGAATAGCGGGATGATGTTCACCTTCCCAAAGCTCTGCTTTGGGATTCAGAGATTTGGGTTCAGTTTTAGGGATTAAGGGTTTAGGGTTTAGGGATGAAGGCTTAGGGCTCAGGATTCAGGGTGCAGGCCTACTTGTGACTGCATTTGTGGCTTCAAACCCAACTAAGAGCATGCGAAGTCCCTAGCATGGTGATAACTTGGGTAAGTCGTAAAGTCATGAATTTGCCCTGGACCTCCAAGTATACATTTTAAACCCTAAACCCTAATAACAAGCCTTAAACCAATCCGAAACCCTAAAAGGCCCTAAGCAGGCCAGTCACATTGGTGTGGCACAGCTTGTGGTCTAGATCCGAAATCGATTTGAGGATTTCTTTGATCCCTGGGCTGGCAACGCGATCCAAGATTCTGGAGGGGCTTAAACATCAGGGATCTGATTTTGAGGCATTCAGGTTTATGATATCCTGGGGTATAGAAAAAAGAATCGTGCTTTTGGGAACTGCCGGGCGGATTGCATTGGCAAGCTTTTTTGCGACCATAGTAGATGAAAGGCCCTAAAACCTACAACCCTAAACTCCAAACTGAACCCTAAAACAAACGGCGTAGGGCTTCTGGTTTAGGCCTGACCTGTGCGTGCGCCCCTCTGGCAAGATGTCTCTTCTGCAGTCCCCTTAGACCTACAATAACAATTGCATGATTAATAATTCCTTTGAGCTATACCACAATAACAATGAAAAATGATTCCTAAGGAAACTACAGTCTTAGAACATGGGGTGCTTCCAGAAGTAATCATATGAGCTGTAGTCTAAACTCCATTAATAACCACTATGGTAGTCCCCTATATAATCCCCCATATATCCCCCCTTTCAAGGAGTTTAGATTATGGCTCATATCAGAGGAGGCCCCCCTATCTGGAAATACCCGGATGCTGCTGGGCCCTGACAAAGGTGGAGTCACGCCCTAGCTCCTCATTCAGCAACGCCGGGAACTCCCTAACCCCTAGACTCCCTAGACCCTAAACCCTAAACCCTAAACCCCTAAACCCTAAAACCTAAACCGCATAACCAGGGAGTAGAACCTACTTGGAACTCCAACCTCAAAGCTGTGAAGGCACATCTTGGTTCAAACGAGGTTCTGCGTGTGTAAGGGCAGCTTTAAGAAGCCAACTAAAACCACGGCTTAGAGTTTGAGGTTTTGGTACAAGGTTTTTATGTTTAGGGTTACCTGGGCGACTTGTACTTGGGTCGTAGATAATTGCGACCCTGAGTTGGGCTGTGCTACTACTGCTGCAGCTACTACAACTACACCCACCTGCCATGCAGCTGCAAGGTAACTGAAACAACTCCGTCGAAAAATCCCGCGAAGCCCCTAAACAATCTTAACAACTACGGAGTACGATAGTTTGCCTTGGTAATCCAAACCCCCCAATAATCAGACCAAAAACGTATGAAATGAGGTAGCTGCGGTTGCAGATTAATTAAAAGGACCGGCTCCCGAAACCCTAAACCCTGAACCCTATAAACCCTAAACCCCTAGAAAAATCAGCAAAGCGTCTCAGCTCCTCTTTGCGACTTCGCATGCCTTGGGCATTGCTTGGGTACTTTTCCTCTAAGCTCTGAACCTTAAACCCTACTATGATAGGGGTATAGTCCCCCTTAATTTCATAGAATATGGGGCTTTAAAAGGGTTATGTAGGGATAATGGAAAATAAAATGGAAGCTACTGTTTAGGGTTTAGGGTTTGGGGGATATAGTCCCCCTGAAGTAGATAGAATATGGGATCTATGGGGGTCTTATTATAATATACCCAAAACCGTATTCTATCACCTTAAGGGGGACTATAAACCTTAATCATGGTTAAGGTTTTAGAGCTCCTTCTTATGTACTGGTACTTTAATACGGGGGCGGAATTCAGAAGATGGGGGCGGAAATTGGGGAGAACATTAAGAAAACAAACTTTCCAATGACCCCAAACCCGAAATTACCCCGGCCACTGAGCCCTAAACCTTAAACCCTAAGCCTGAAACCCTAAGTCCCAAACACTAAACCCTAAACCCTCAAGCCCACATACACTTACCCTTACTAAGGGTTCTCAAATTTCCTTAATCTCAAAATTTCAAACCAAATTGACCCCCCAAACCCTAAGTAATGGTAATAAGCCCTAAACCCTAAGCCCCAAACCCTAATCGACCCAGGAGCCATGGTTCTCAAGAAAGGCATCCAGCACCTCACCTTGCTTCTGAACGCGTTCTTCTGACTTGCCTCAGCTGCATACCCATGTACCTTGGGTCTTGCTCCGACCAATTAACAGTCTATACTAGGGGTCGTGTTAAGCGCTCTATAGAACTATATTATACGTGTTATCCAGCTGTCTGCTATTGAGTGGGGGCAGTATCCAACATATACAATATGTGGGGACAACAAAGAACAGGGAATCCCTGCTAAAAGGAGTTAAAACAGGATAGACAGGGTTAGGGATTGGGCTTAGGGAATAAGATCATGCGGAATTGAGAAGGAATAAGAGGGGCGGAGGGATGCAAGAGCTTTTCAGGCCTCCTACCTGCATAATTTCTTGCGGCTCTCTGAGCATTATAACCTTTGACTTTGCGGGCTTCCAAAATGAAAAAGGGGCGACAAGACCGCAATACAGTATAATACAGTATACTATGTTTGACTTTTACCATACAGACTTGGGAACCCCCGCCGGCTTCCAGAAGTTCATAGCTTGTTGAACCACTAACCATGATCCAACGCATCGGGTCTTTGGCACCCGTAACTGAAGACTGGAAGATGCACATGAGATGTCAATTTTGTAAACGAGCTCTAGGATGTAGGGCCACCTAAGCCCTAAGCCGCTTTCTCCTTGCAATTGCTAAGAAGTAAGTTACTCTTCATGCTGGCAACAGTATTCAAACTTCTAGGTGCCGCCTAGGTTCGAGCGGAGTCCTCGGTCCTTGTCACAGGATAGTTTAGCCTTAGGGTTTAGGGCTTTGCCCTTGTCATAGGGAACCACCACTTGCTTCTTAGTCGAGCATTAAAACTTGATGTCTACGGCAGCAGTTTTAGTGCTCTCCCCTTAACATTAACCCCCTCCCCACGCATTCCCAATTGCGATCAGATTTACTATTGGGAATGTTGAAGATTATGAGGCTGCGTATCCTAATACAACCCCTTTTGGTGAGCAACCCCTTCTGGTGAGGCTTTCAGGATTTCACAACAAAGAGACAGAGAGAAAGAGAGAGAGAGAGAGAGAGGAAGAGGAAGGCAGGGAGGGAGATGACTGCACTGTACGAGTACAATCTTGAGTCGGCACAGTGGATTCAGCTCCAAGCAACACCCCGCAAATGCCCAGCTGGCAAGGCCTATTCCAAATTGTGGCACAGGACAAGTTGTACTGAACCGCATGGCGGGGCCGAAGAACCCTGAAAGGGTTTCGGGTCTACTGAGGGTTCAAAAGAGAGTTTCCCAACCTCCTATACACGCCCAAAACCGTTGATCCTGCCTTTCCCGCCGCTTACAAAGCCTGATGCCTCCCTGTTCGTAGTCCCCAACACTTCCTGTACAATCTCAGAAAGACCCCATAGAATGGCAACGTTATCTCGACATAATCCTAAGCCTTGGAAAGTGCCTAAATTGCAGGAGTCCGTGTCCTCAAGTGGCCGTCGGCAAGCCTCGCAACTTCCGCGCGCAAAGGCTCCAACTGGCCATCGATACCAGCGGCCGCTGCATCCTCAAATGAGCACTCTCTGGGTGGCCGTATGAATAATGAGGGCCCAGGCGTTGCGGCTCAGAGTTTATGGGAATACTCTAGGGCGACACAGGACTTACAAAAGCAACAGGATCATAGGCGTAAGAAACGGCCTCATGTCAGCCCACCCCTACCGCACTCTGAGGGGTTCAGAAGTAGGATTCTGAGCATTATGCGAGATTCGTCCCTTTTTTGTTCCTGTAGACACCTTTGCTCATGTAGTGTTCGGACGGGGGCTTTTGATTCCATCGCTTTCAACTGGTTCATATCCTCCGCAGAAAGCGCAACATCGCTTCAAGTGCATCCCGTCTACCCCATCAACCCTTGTTTGGAGTACACTCCAGAAAAAGTATAGACTTTGTAGGTATAAGGAATCATAATAAGAACCCAGGAAATAAAAAAGTATTAAAGTGTAGTACTCAAATATTGCGTCAAGAAGGCCATACATCCGTCCTCTACTCGCTCCATAGCAGCGCCTTGCGCCGGTTCGTTTTGATTCTCAGCCCATTTCTCCAATATTTTGATTATGGCTAAAGGGTTGTACTAGGTTTGCACGATGACTCCTGTCTGGCTTGCATTTCTGGCTCACGAATTCATCTGTAGAGGTCTTCCGTACAGCTTCCAAACCATAGGCCTCCGAAAACAGCGACACATTTTCATCTTGTAATTCTGTCCGGGAAAGGCATGGTCATTGAATTTTCAGAGGGACACTGTATTATACTATAATCGACCATAAAACGCTAAAATTTTATACGTAACGTGTTTCAGGACATCACATGTTCCCCTGACGCTCGGCAGCCCCACTTGCTGAAGCGAGTGTCCCCAACATTTGCAACTTCAGCCGTCAGTCTCTTTACTTCCAGGTCCACCGCAGCATTTATGCGCTTCACGTCCAGCATCATGGAATGGCTCTCCCGATGGCGCCGGTCCAACTGAAAAACTTCATCTTTGACCTCACGTTCTCCGAGCACGCAGGGAGTACAGTCTGGGAGAAATTATCTTTTCACTGGCAGCAGGCATGCCTTCTGCACATCCTTCTTCGCCGCAGTTCTGTGCGCATCAAGGTCAGCGAACTGTTTGTGCTGATTTTCCTGAGCCCCCGCGCCGAGACAGCGATAAGGCAAAAATGCTACATGTCTAGAGCAGCCTTCATGTCCAGGATCTTCATCTTGGTTGCTTTCACATCTGCCTGCGTCAGCACCAAGGTCAAGCCATGGAATGTCGAGGACTCGAACCTTCATGCACATATCCATGCGGCCTGCATTAGCTTCAAAGTCTTTGAGTGGTCCTGTACAGACAAGGCGAGCAGTGAGAATCTGAGGCCGCCATGCTCGCCGGGGTTGGGGTCCTGAAGTTGTTGTTCGTGGCCCGCAAATCTTTCGACTTCAGCGGTCAACTGGCTCACAGCACCTTAGCCACTGAAGCTCGGAAGTGGCAAGGAGCAGCGCAGAACGGGGGATGGCGCATCTGCAGTTGGACCAAGTCGCCATTCAAATCGTCGACCTAAGTTGAGGCCATCTACTGGTGGTTGGTAGGGAACAAAGGCATATATAGGGATAATGGAAAAGAAAATGGAAACTGTTATATAATAATAGGGTATATATTGGGGTTATAGGTATACTCCCTTTTCAGAATACAATCCCTAAAAAATGTTTCCTTGTTCCCTACTAACCCTCACTAAGTATTGCAAGCATGTGCCCACATTATGCTCACGCTGCCTCCTGTGGCCTGGCCCGTGAGAATACAGCTAGGCAATGATCCAACACCAGAATTACTAGTACTGCTGCTATATTTCTCTGTTACCAGTACTATTTCGGTTCTTATTATTTCTGGTATTATTACAATTAGTGCTGTGACTGTTAGTACTACTATGATTATCACTTTAAGTAATACTAATACTATTACTATCAGTATTCTTATTGATACTACAAAACTAGCATTATCAATATTATTATTGCTATTGCGATTACTCTTATGACTCTTAGTGTTAGAAAGGCTAAGATGCCGACACTGTCAGCAAACGGCTGCAGGATACTGTCCAGGTGCTGGTGGATAAACGCCATCATAGTCTCCTGCCCCATTCCCCTCGATATAGTGGTAGCAGTAGTAGCAATAACAATACTGATAGGAATAGCATTCATAGCAATAGCGATTTTCATACTAATAGCAATAGGTATAATAAGAATCGTAACACCATGTAAAAACAGAAATAGCAGCATGCATTCTGTCTCCTCGCCCATTCCCCTTTCCGGGGATATTGCTTCGTGCACAAAACCTGGCCAGGGGCTTTCAAATACAAGTCTCGAAACGTTCAGCCGTCTGGCATGGAAGCTGCAAGCGGGGCGTTATATACAACAACCCAAGTCAAGTGTGAACCCGCATGAAGTTCCGTGCTACGCGTGAAGAGTGTCAAACGAGAGGAAAGCACCATGCGCTGCCGCCATGCTGCAGAACCCTACCGGAAAATTCACGAACGGAGCCTGCTCACATGTGCGATGGGTAGCTTAGCATGAGAAGCTTGGCTGGCTGAACTCCGAATGAGATGCCATTGACCAATGCCACCCACATGTGTGGTCATGACATGGGCTTTGAGCCCTGCAGACAGTTTGGGGTTGGGAAGTTATGTCCTGCCTAGGTTTCCTTACTGCCCCCACCCTATGACAGCCCAATTGTGGCAACATCATACACTTCATCATATAGAGTCTATATGTGACTGTTGTAAGATGGGGCATATCCAGATATCCACGTTTTTGAGCTTCGTGGCGCGCATCATACCTTGGGTTAGACCCCAGCCCAAAAAAATAGTGGCACGATAGGCATATACACGGACCCTGAAATGATCCATTCTCCTTCAAGGTCCCCTTTCTTGGTTGGCTAAAGCATACGGATCTTCAACTGGATCGCGTCGCGCATCGATGCGCATCGCCGTCTGCTAGAATGTGGGGAGGGTCCACAATAGGTGGCAAAAGCAGGGACCCCAACACCATGGAGACCCCTGATTTTCGAAAAACCTTTTTGTCAATACATCTCGAAGTTCGGAATCCCATGTGAGCCATAGTTTAAGCTCCTAGTATCACCCTTAATAAGCCCTATGCCACTTCCCTACATCATCCCTTTAAGAGTTGTGGGGTGTCTAGTATCCTGGCACTCTGGGAGATCTCTGGAGCTGCAGTCTGATTTTAGGTTTGCTTACTTCGGGGGGCTCCCATAGTTTGGGCTAAACCCTAAATCCTAAACCCTGATAGCATTTAGAAGCGGAACTTCCAGATTCTGCTTCGAAATTGGCGCCGAAGTTTCAGGGCCGGTAGGAGGTCTCAAAGTGACAATATCCCCGCTGTGCCCCTACACAACCCCTTTTAAGGGAACCCTATATAACTGATCCATGTACTTCCTATTCTTATATCATTCCTACATATCGGTTTCCCACACCTATATACCCCTACACGTAACCACGGTCAGCACGCGCATTTTCCTCGCATGCTGCCGTGCCGCAGGTCTCCTCACACTCGCATTGCTTTGAAGTCACTTCTTCTTCGGCATCTGGGCCTGAGGCGGTTGAATTGTCTAGTTCTCAGGAGAAAGTTGCCGCGTAATTACACTAATGACAGAAGCAGGAGCTCGGATTGAAATTCAGCTTGGTCTTTCAAACAGGCGAACAAAGCCTGATATTGTAACGGATTTCCCCATGTGCTGCGAACTAACTGGTCGTACCCTGAACCCGAAACTGACCTGCCAGCAGGCTTGTGGAAGACTTCACGGACAGAAAACAAGCCTGCCCCTTCGAAGCCAGGCTCTCAGAGAAGCATGGCCCGAAATCCGAGTGCATATGTTTTCGAGCAGATACTACATATGGGTGTTTCCCCAAAACAAGGGGTATCCATTGTCGGGGTCCCCATAATAAGGACTACAATATTTTCTATATTCTTGGGGTCCCCCTATTTTGGGAAACTACCTTTTTTGTTCGAGATCAAGGCCTACCTTACCCTTGTTTCGGTGTTAGACTTGCTTCTTGGTATACCATCTGATTGAAGATAGCGGCCCTGGATCCCACCTGGACCCTGAATGTCCTTCCTGGTGCTATTCTGCCCTAGCTACAGCTAAATCCTAAACTCTTCATCCTAGATCAGGTTTTGCGCAGAAAGGTCGGACATCCTGGGCTCAGGCCAACCCCAAAGGCTCCAAATAGCCCAATGCAACTCATATTTATAGAGTTTGGGGCCCAATGTAGGGACTATTTAAAGACATGGAGCCCCAGGGAACCCTTAACCATCTCGCCTGATAGTACTTCAGGTTCGCTGCCTGATCGCCCGCCCGGATTCTTGTTCGGATCATCTCCTCACAGAAAGAGTTGCGGTTGTTTCCCAAAATTAGGGGTACCCTTTTTGGGGTACCTAGAATAAGGATTCGAATATTTTGGGGTCTATATTGGGGTCCCCTTATTTTGGGAAGCTACCTTGTACTTTCAGGGCGCCTGCCAGAAACTTTGAACGGCATTGCTCCACCATTGAGAACTTCCCTTGGACCTCGAATGAACACAGTGCCACTTTCCGAAACTTTCGCCCCTTTACTCCTAAACCCTAAAACTTTGGTACTGCCCCCCCCCAGTACCAGTCTATATTAGAGATCCTATTAAGGGCTATATGTAACCATATTATATTATTATCCAACTGTTACTGAGGGGGGCAGTACCCAACCTAAAACCCTAACCCATTCCTACGCCCCACGGCTACTCCTGCTCCGCTTGTTCCTGTCTCTCCCCACCTTCTACTCTCCTGTGATTTAAAGAGAGTAGCGTTTTTTTTTTTAATGGTGGTTAAACCCAGTAAGATTATATTCCGTATATCAAATACTATACCCCACAAGGAGGATATGATCTTACTCTATAATGGTTACCATAGTATCCGCAAATAAAATACTACTCAAGCGGGTTTAAGGTTTGGGTTTTACGTAGGCATATTCCTATCACAGTCCTGTGATTCTTGCTATTTCCATTGCCACCCTAACTAAATCCTAAACCGCCTTTGGGATGCCAAGCTTGACAGTTTATATAACCCTAGATTATACCCCCAGTTCGCACTACAAAACCATAAACCTATGTAATCCTAAGTTATATCCCCAGTTCTCACTGTAAAGCCCTAAACCCGCAACCCTAAAGCCTAAACCTCAAACCCTAAATCCTAAACGCTGAACCCTAAACCCTCTACCCTAAACCTCGATTTTTTTGAAAGACCCCATGCCGGGTCGACGCCTGCTCGAGGCGACTCTGCGCCATCATTTCTTCACGCCAGGCCTATGCAAAATGTGGGGGGCCATGACTGTTAATGGTTAAGGGTTCAGTTTTTGTTTTTCAGGTTTAGGGGTTCAGGGTTTAGGGGGCTTACTTGTAGGCTCTTTTGATTTAGTAAATCTACTTTTTAGTAAGAGCAATTTATGGGGCTTCTAGGGCTACGGGGCACGACCAGGGTGTAGGGTTCAGGGGTTGCAGCAGTATGGGGATCCAAGAGTTCGTATTTTAGGAAGCTGCCATGCAATCAATTATCACCTACACCAGCCCAAACCACAGGCTATTCTTCATGCTATACCGTTGCATTTGTATCTGCAGAGAGAGACTGTGGCTGTCACTAATCCCCTTCCCCCCCACGTATTCCCCCTCTATATATACAACCATTTGATATAACGGCGAATATTTGTCACTTAAAGGGGGAGATGGGGGTGATTACAGAGGCAGCACTAACAAATGTTTAGGGGGGAGATCTTCCCTAAACCCTTTTCCTAAACCCAGGAGAATTAGCTGCGCAGGGCCCGGAGCCAAGAGGAAAGCTCTTATGCATGTGTCATGTAGGAGCCTACACGGCTAGAACACGGCTTTGGGGTACATTATACTTGAGCTACCAGTATAATTCTATCAGGATAAGTGGGGAACTTGCTCATGCTTCCGCAATAGGTGCATTCATGTGTCTGCGGAATTATATATTCCTCATTCCATGACGGTTCACGGCATTTCAAACGAACCTGAAAGAGGAACTGGTCCCAAACCTCGAGGGCTTCTCATGAGTCGCAGTCGGCCCAGATGGCGTGCAGCTACTACGCGGGTGTGCAAGAAATCACGCGAGTATGCCAGAGAAACAGGGCGCTGCTAATAAACAATGAGGACTAAAAGCTAATACCTAGGGTATATATTGGATAGGGTTTAGGGCTTGGTTTAGGGTTTAGAATGTAAACTACTATAATGGGTTATATAGAGATTATAGGGTATATTGGGGGTATATCGGGATGATGGAAAAGAAAATGGAAACTACTAGCTGGATGCCCCTAAACCCTAAACCCCTTGCTTCTGTGAAAACAACCAGATCTTGGAACTATCCTTCACAGATTTGTTGTTTACCAGTGGCTGTGCAGTGGATGAGGGAAATCTTGCAGTGTGTTCCACCAGCATTGAAAAAGGCCCTGCCCCTAGACGCTTGTTGACCCAGTACCGAGGCACCAGCCTGAAGGAACTCCGCAGCGTAAGAAGCTTGCAGCTATTCAGCGAGCGTATACAGAAGATGTTCATAACCCCTAGACCCCTAAACCCTAGACCCTAAACCCCAAACCCTAAACCAAGTAGTGCAAGAGTTCCTCCATGGCTTAGGGCTTACGGCTTTGCGACTTGCATGGCCAATACAGCGGCGCAAGGTTCAATCCGGTTCAATGTGGACCCCTGATTGAAATCCTCTAGTTTCGGGTTTAGGGTTTAGGGGGACCCCCACCCCTATAATAGTGGTATAATTGGAATATACGAGATCCTTAACATAATCCTTATTATCCCCTATAGTCACTATTACAGGGTGGGGGCTCCACTAATGTTCACCCCTGATTGATAACCCCCTCCCCTTAAAAGGGATTATGATAGGGATCCCTACATTATGGCCCTAAAAAGAGGAGGTTTGTTGATCATGGGTCTACAGTAGGGTCTAGGGGAAGAGTTGCTCCAGAGCTTCTCCAGCAACCTGGCGAGCATAAAATCTGATCCAGCGGAGCCATGATCCCCATGCGACCCATGTGGGACTCGGCCTACACTACTTTTCCCAAAACGGGGATATTGCCTTAAGGATCCGGCCTGTATTGAGAACCCACTACAGGGACCCGTACCATCATGACTTTACGCAAATCCCGGATAACGAGAGCACCATCGTGAATAACCCTGAACGCGCGTTGGTGCCTTGTTCTTGACCAGGCCTTTTATCATCCTTCGGCAGTTGGGGCTCTCTTTGCAGGAAGAAACAACTTTCTCGCACCCATCCCAAAATTCAGCGATCCTAAGATGACATTTTGGGTCTGGACGTAGTGCGTCTGACAGCTTTAGGGATAAGTGGCCGCAAGAAGCCATAGAATCCTTTGTCGAGGGACATGGCCCAAAAATCCTCAGCATCATGACGGGCTCTTGCTGAAGAGACTGCATGAGCAGAAGTAAAACATGCCGGCTTCTCCAAATTGAGGGACTCAAGGGGCCCCTAGGATGTGCTGGATTGCAAGAGGATTGCTAAGGTTTGAGGAACTCTCAGAGGAATGGTTAATCTTTGTACTTTGGACAGCAGGAGCCAGGCAGGAGCCATCTTAAGCTAGCTACACTGCTACACTCTTGCACACTACATACCCATCATATACACCCTGTGAGATGCAGAAAGAAGCTGGGCAAATTAAATTCGCAATCCTGAATTGTGGCCCGGTCGGGTATATTCTTAGCAGTAACGAAAACCCATGGGGGGTGAGCTCGTTTCAGCTCAATATCATTTGCCAAGAAAACCCGTTTCTTCAGTTTCTATCTTCGCACTCTCTCAGCGCTCGGGCCCAACATGGTACTTCTAGAAACCTTGAGGTCCACCGCTTCAAAGTGGACCATGATTTCTGAAAGCTGCCACAAGGCTCCCCTCAGACCGTAAACCCTAAACCCCTAAACCCTGAACCCTATGGCCCCTCATCAGGCATCCACTTTCCCAATCTCAGAACCTCCGTGGCGGTAAACGTCCCTAAGCTGTGAACCCGAATCCTGAAACCGACGCTCCAGAAAAACGAAACCCCAAAAGGTGAAACTGCACAGAACCGCAACGCCTAAACTAAACCTTATGAGTCCCTATTTCATGAAATCTTACTCCCTAAGCGCCACTCCCCGGAACCGTAGTTCCATTTTCTTCCGCATTCCACTATGTACATGACCCTGTTGTCTTGTATCCCTTACTAAACCCCCTAAACCCTAAACCCCTTAACCCTAAACCCCTAAACCCATAGCTCCTCAACGCCTTGAGCCGGATCTCGGGCGCTCCCGAGAGCTCGAGCCCAGCTCGAACCCTCTCAGGCGACAGACTCATGCAGACGTAGGTTTAGGGTTTAGGATTTAGGGTTTAAGGGTTTAGGGTTTAGGGTTTAAGGGTTTAAGGGTTTAGGGGCAAACTTAGGGCTGCCGTTTACGTCCTGGTTGTCAGTAGGGAATGTGCGGAAATATATAATGCACGGATCGTTTATGGGTTATATTCCTTTGTTCCCTACTAAGAACCAGTAAGTTTTGGGCAGGTGCATCGCACAGCAGGCATGGTTTTCAGGTTCCAGAGTC
>CAJNIZ010009491.1:95278-107522 GCA_905231905.1 Symbiodinium pilosum
AGGTTTGGGGTTTAGGGCTTTTTCTAGTTTAGTAAGGTCGCGCAGGACTTTACCTTCAACTGTAATGCACTCTGAGCTTCTTTGACAGCTGCAAGAATCCCAAGTACTGGCTACAGGCATGGTCAGTCTTTTAGGGATTAGGGTTTAGGGGNNTTGGGGGGGGGAGGGGGGGGGTTGGTGGTGGGTCTTCTTACTTGCAAGTTGTTGTAGGGCACGAAGAAGTTGAAAAGCAAAAGGGCAACTGCTGTACCATTGGGGAGGTACGTACACATAAATGAATATGTATAAATGAATATGTGTGAATGTAGGTATGTATGCAGAACAGCTACCGTGGAGATCGACGCCTGCATTCCCATCTAGACTCTAGACACCAGTAAGCTTATGTCATACGAACTCAAACATAAATACATACGTAAAAATGGTGAGATGAATAATATGTGCACACCAACACATGTGTTCATACACTGAACCTTGGTGCACTGTCTCTCTACCCTGAAATCTCTTCCGTGGCAGATGCAACTGCCGTGCCCGGACTGCGTCCGAGGCTCATACATGTTCACGTCTGACCACGTGTTCCTGCGTTCTGTCTTGAGGTCGCTAAGAAGCACATTAAAGCCTTGTCCACGGAATACTTGGGAAAATATCAATCTCAACCCAGGTTCGCATCATAGGGATCATACTTGGAGAGGACGGCTTTGATCTGCTGTACCCGCGGAGGGTCATCAATGTCATACTTGGCCTGCTTGCCAGTCCTGAAGAGGACAAGGATTTGACATTCTTCTGCCCTCATGGAACAGGAATGCCAAATTGTTGGCTAGTTCCTTCCTGCTAGCGGGATCCTACTTGGAGGGTCAAGGGNNCAAGGGGACTTAGTAAGTATACTTATAATAACCCTTACAAGTCACATAATAACCCTAATTAGTTACCTTCTTACTAAGCTCCCCTGACAATCCGCAACAGGGCAGCGCTGCCCTCATTTAAAAATGGATGCTCCTAAACTGAAAGGATGGCAACCCTGGCCCTAGTGATAAACGCATGGTATTCAGTATCATGCCAGGTAAGCATTACTAGGTCGTTCCCTACCACCTAAACCCTCAGGTCAAGAACAACTTGCAGTTGCTGAGGGTCACAATTCGCAAGACATTCCCCTTGTGGTTTTTTAGGCAAATCCCGGCCAAGTCTCACGTCTGCCCCAGAGCAGAAGTAGCGCCCAGCTCCAATCAGAACTGCGCAAAGCACCTGGGTCGGGCGTTAGAATGAGGTTTTAATGATTAGAACAGGATGTAAGGTCAGGTTTTCAGTTCGTATGGGGGATTGAGGGTTTGGAGGCCTGTTGAACTGGAATAGCGGAGAAGCAAATGGAAAAGAACATGAACATGATATGGAAATTAATTAGGTGTATACAGGAGTTATAGGGGGATCGAATGAAGAGCCCATCGCAAAAGTGTAGCAGTAGGACCCCTTTAGAACCAGTAATAGCAAGAGTACTGATAATAAGAGTAAAACTGCAAATGAGGCCAAGATAGGAAGAACAGCACTAAATCTTTGAACACTAAACCCTATGTGGTAGTTTCCATGAAAAGGTGGACCGCAATGTAGACCCCCAAACACTAAAGGGAAACTAAGTTCAAAAAGGGACCCGAATTTTGGGAGACCTGAAGCCCAGGTACCCTCTCATCGTTTTCTGCCTCCTCGAAGGCAGCCTCAGTTTGGCAGCGGGGTTCCTCATCACCCGCCCTTGGTTTTTTGGTTTCAGCTCCCCCCATGACTAAGCCCCAAACCCTAAACCCCAAACCCTAAACCCCAAACCCTAAACTGTCTCACCCAAAATCTGCACGAGTTCATACATTTCATATGTCATGGTCGCGTGGATGCTTTGAGGTCGGTCCGCTTAGGATTTTAAGCGCTGACCTTCAGGCGCCGACGATGTGTCAACCAAATGTGTAACATTGTCGAACAAAAGACTTGGAGGTATTGCACAGGTGGGGCCCGCAGGCGGAGATGTTAGCTGAGGCTGCTTCGGAACGTACACCTAGAACTTTCCATGAACCTCCGCGTATGCAGCCTACGAAGGGGCAAGAGTCGAGATCCGAAAGCTGACGGGAATTGCAAATGCTCCCCCACTTAGCATCCCTAGATCCAAATCAAATCACAGTTCCCGCTGTTCTCTTCTACTACGGCGGAGACAGCGTAACACCATCGGAGACATATGCCTTAAGACTGGCACTGGAAACACGTCTTTAGTAGTCCGCGAGGACCAAAAAAAACAGATCCCTCGTCGATATTCGGTCTGCAGGAACACAGGGTATCGGTCAAATGCCTACATTCTGTTTTACTTTGCAGACCATTCAGACGAGCGTCAATCATGTCACAGTGCACCTTGGTCGGAAAATCGGAGTACATGATCCCATACTGCCCTTACCATCCTGCATCGTTCCGCCTGGGCCTATCGATTCTCGCCTGCAGTCCCCATTTTCTCGAGAAAACATGGACGCAACATCATGAAATGCCCCACTCCAAGCTTGGGCTAGTTAGGTCCCCACCCAGAAAAATGGCATAGCGGGAGAGAAGCAGGACCTCCAAAACTACGAGTGTCCCTTGTGGTCACTATCAGTAGATGCTGGCCACCCTAAACCCTAAACCCTACATTCCACAGCCTGGAAGTTGACCGCATTCAGAACATCAGGCCGATTCCTCGTGATGATAGCCACGCCGTCCTGTGCCGGAGCTTTGGACGTCAGAAGTTCCCAGCAACTCTTTTCGGGGGGGTTCACCCACTAAGTCTTACAGCATTGCCAGAAACGCACTAGTTTACCCTGGCGGAACTGATGTGTTCAAATAGGAACTGAAATGCAAGCAATAAGTGATTATTTCACCCAATCCTTGCCGCAGGAACACACCCAGGAAAGTTTTGAAAACAATACCGAATAAGTGAAAAAATGGAAAGCTCTGACACTATGTGAGCAAATTTTGTCTAAACTCCTAGTATTGCCCCGTAATACCCCCATGATACTCCCCTATAGAATCCCGCATGTAACCCCCTTTCAGAAGTTGTGACTATCCATGTAGCTGCAGTGTGATCGTTACTCCGGCATCCCCTTCTGCGCGGCTCTTAAAAGACCTCTTTACAAGTGCTCTACTAGGCCTTGCCGGGGCCTGCCAGTGGCAACCACACGCCTTGCCAGAAGGGTGACAAAGACTACTTCCTGCCAGAAACGTGACATCCATTCCGGGCCTCCTTTTTCTGCACGTTCTCGGTTAGGAGAGCCGCGCAGAAAAAGGAGGCGCAGGATTCTGGCAGGGCCCTTCGCAGCCACTGGCAAGGCCTACCAGATCCACACAGAAAAAGAAAGTGCAGGACCCGTGCGCGCTCGTAACGAGGCCAAAAGAGCCGCGCAAGAAAAAAGAGGCTAGGAGAACAAGAGCAGCAATAATCATCGCAGCAGTAGCAGCAGCAGCAGCAGCAGCAGCAGGAGGAGTAGTAGTAGTAGTAGTAGTAGTAGGAGGTACTAGCAATAGTAGTAATAGTAACAATAATTTTGATGATTAGAATGATTGTTGGTAAGGATGCTCATGATGTTGGTTGTTGTTGTCGTCGTCGTCGTCGTCGTCGTCGTCGCTGCTGCTGCTGCTGCTGCTGCTGTTGCTGGTGTTGGCGTTGTTGGTGCTGGTGTTTGTTGGCGTTGGTGTTGTTGTTGCAGCAGCAGCAGCAGCAGCAGCAGCAGCAGCCGCAGTAGTAGCAGTAGTAGTAGTAGTAGCAGCAGTAGTAGAAGTAGAAGTAGAAGTAGTAGTAGTAGTAGTAGCAGTAGTAGCATCAGCAGCAGCAGTACTAGTAGTAGCAATAATAAAAGTGGCAGCAAAAAACGGAGTTCGAGTAGGATTAAGAACACACAACAATGTAGAGGACTGTGCATCAAAGCGGCACCTGAAAGCAATAACGCCGCTACTGCTTGCAAAACTGTCCCTGTGGTATATCGGTATATCCTTGCTACGCGAGATCCCAAAAGGGAAACCCTTCTGAACCTGGCACTCGAAGCAGATGCCAAGAGGTAAACCCTGAACCTTTCTGGGCCAAAATCCTTTTGAGACCCCGGCTCAGAGTAGCAGTCGTCCTGCACTTCGTATTTCACCGTGCGAAAGATGGGTGTACTTGGCACTGGAGCTGGGAAACGCCGCCAAGGCAGACGGGGGCCTTCCACGTCACTTCTGTCCTTTGGCATCATAAGTCTGGGAGCTTCCTAAACTAGGGTAGGTTTGGGAACCCCATGAAAATTCGATGTTTATGGCTCTAAAAGAACTATATAGAAATTCAGGGTACGAAACCTCTAAAATATGTTTAAACCTACTCCTGTAAACCCTATAAACGACAACCATAGATCAGGAGCTTGAAAGCTTGCATGATGATAATCATACTGGGGTTATATAGGGGTTATATAGGGTTATATAGGGGTATATAGGGGTTATATAGGGTTATATTGGGGTTTTATAGGGTCATATTGGGGTCTTATAGGGTTATATTGGGGTTTTATAAGGTTATATTGGGGTTTTATAAGGTTATATTGGGGTTTTATAGGGTTATATGGGGGTTATATTGGGGTTATAGAGGGGTTATCATCTCTTACGATTTTTGTTGTTACGTATAACTGCCATCGTTGTGAGAAGGTCATAAGTAGTCTGTGTAAGAGTGATCATGAGTAGCCGCAAAATTATCAAAAGGTGATAGCCATCATCACGCATGATTGGCGATTACGCTTCTGACTGATCATTGTTACAGCTCGGTGCAGCTCGGCTGAAGGCTCAATTGCGTAACACCTCCATGATGACTTCAGTTGTTCAGAAAGTATCTGTTCCCAGTTTGGGTGAGGTAGACAGGGGTTGTCAGCTACCTGAACCCGAAAAGTAGGTAAAATAATGGCCCCAGACCCTTAGAACTAGTTCAAAGGGCCAGTGTTCTATATACTTTTGGCGTTCAGCTGGGGTTCGCTTCTGTATGGGCCGCCGGCCGTAGCATGCGAAGACAGGACTGCCACGCGACGCAAAGCCATGGCAGGATGCAGCTACAAAGGCCAACAGCAAATACTCAATGGACCCATGCCCGCAAAAGTATGTGGAATAATTGAGGTATAGGTTTAGGGTTTAGGGTTTAGGGATAGGGGTTTAGACTATATATTACTACATTACCATATTACTATGCTACTATAATGACTTCTATTTTTCGCGGTTTGGGGCTACTATGTTTACCTACTTTTTAGTCCTCTATATAATCCCCTACATAACCTCCTTTAAGGAGTTTAGGCTATGGCTCCTACAGCTGGCGGAGTATTTCAGAGTAGGACTGGCAATTAGTCGCGGCGATCCACAATATTTGCGAAGACATGTACGCTCCTTCAAAAGTTCGATGACGTGCAAATTGTACATATTCCTCTTTTTAAACCCAATATAGCCCCAACATAAACCCACTATAACCGAACATCAAATAATGGTTTCCATTTTCTTTTCCATTATCCCAATATATCCCCTGATGCATGCTCCTAGGAGTGGGATACGACTGCCACCTAAATCCCCTAAGGTAGTGTAGATCCTGAGACATTAAGGATTTAAGTGCAAGATTTCATCCACTAACAGTATTATCAGGGAAGACTTCCTCATAACTCAGGCTTATACATTACACAGGTCTGCTTGTGCAAGCGACCTGGTTTCTAAGGTCCTTGGCAGGAGAACACTTAAACCCTAAACCCTAATCCCCTAACCCTAAATAGTAGTTTCCATTTTCTTTTCCATTATAATCCCAATATGGTACCCCTATATAGTCACTAATAGTATCCCCAAATAAAATACCTGTGACCCCAACTCCCAGCAAGACAGCACAAGGATTTTGCATGACGCGCCATCACGCGAAATCATGTCAATAGCTTAGGTGGACCCCCCACCCAGTAATAGACTATTATGGATTATATTCGGGTCCTCTTATATTCCTATTATACCACTATTACAGGGTGGGGGGTCCTCCTAATCAGCAGACCCCGAACTTGGAGTGTACTTGCACCCCGGAAGTCGTTGCAAATGCTGGGCCTGGCATCTGAAAAAATTGAAGAAACAGCTTTGCTTTTGTAGATTTTCAGAAGTTTCTGTGTAGATCTCGTGATCCGGGCCAGTAGCTGCAAATGGCCTATCTGCCACCACGCAACCTACACCAACAGAACTGTGCAATAGAGATCTTCAAGCTGAAGCCCTCAACCCAAACAAGCTCATCATCTACAGGATGAGCTTCGTGGCTGCAGCCGCTGGCCACTCAGATTTGTGGGTCCAGCAATATCCAGGCAAAACAGTGAGTAGACAGGAATGTGGGCATCTCGCAAAACTAGGGGCCAGCGGTCTATCCTTGACGCTTCACACCCCCAAAGGCCCTTAATTTTGAGAAATGCTCGTGTCTGACTGACCTGGCACACCAAAAATTTGCCACCACGGCTGGGTCGATTGACCTCGGGCCTTGCGTGGGCCGTGCCTGTCCGCTCGTGGGATTGCGCGCCAAGGCAAGCACAACAGGCACATGCATGAATTCGCTTCAAACACAGTGCGATGCTTGTCGGCAACATAACAGCAGCAGAGATAAAATGTCTGACGACAGCTTGTGCAGCAAAAGCATAACGTGAATACCTACGAAAGCAAATTCAACAACCAACTCCCATCGCACTCCAGGGGGGCCAGGTAGGAACATTGCTGTCATACCCAGGCGAAATACTTGATAAAATCAGCATCCAAGCCCTTCGTGTTCTGTTCAACATGCCACAAGAAGCAACAGGAGAGCACCACTGATCCATAGCTGCTGTGGCTTTTTTGAGGGGTTGGGGCGCCAGCTCTTGAAACACACGCTCTGGTGTGCCATGCGGAGGTTGGGAACACGCCGTGCGCCTCAATTTTCTGATGCTTCCTCCGTCTTATCGGAGCGGTTAAAGCTAGGTGGCAAGGAGGAGGGGCGCTTATTCACTTTGGTGCTGGAGTCTGCTGACGTCTGCGCTGGCTCAAAATGGAGAAAAGTGTTCTTCAAGCGGACCTTGAGCTCTTCTGATCGCTCTCGTGCTTCAGGTTCTGAGCTGCCTGCACGACTCACCGCTCTGCTTTGATGTGGAGACGAGGTTTCCGTCTCGCCAGGCTCTGGAAGACTGAGCAACTGGGAGAGGGGCAGCTGTCGTCGTGGCTCCTCTGTTGTCTGGCGACTAAAATTGCCTTGCTGGGTGTACGAAGGCTCCTCAGTCGTCTGCCTGCTAAAGGCCGTAGTTTGGCGGCTGACAGAGTAGCTAGGATCTTCTGTGGTCTGCCGGCTAAATCGGCGCCCATCCTCATCAACGACTTCCGTTGTGGATTGCCGGCTCCAATTGGAGCCTCCCTTGTCTAACTCTGTGGGCGAGGCAGGGCATGCCCTAGTCTGCGCGGTTTCTGCAACTGGAGGCATAGCAGAACCTGGTTTGCAGTCTTTGTGCGACCCGAACAAAACGCCCAAGGAGAGATTCACATGGCAACCCAAGTATTCTAATAGCAGCCCAAACATAAGGACCCTAAACCATTCCCCCCAATAGGTATACCCTTAGATGACCACTAGATAACCCCTATATAACCCTGAAATAAACCTTATATAACCCCTATACAAGCCCTAAACCCTAAACGCTAAACCCTAAACCCTAAAGCCTAAACCCTAAAGCCAAACCCTAAAGCCTAAACCCTCAAGCCCATATAAACTTACCATTATTTAGGGTACCCAAATTTCCTTAATTTTAAAAGTTCAAAAGTTCAAAACCAAAATGACCCCCCCCAAACCCTAAGTAATGGTAATAAACCCTAAACCCTAAAGCCTAGAAACCTTGCGGGATTGGAAGCTGCAGTCCGGGCTCTGCCCTGGCCTGACCAGAGGATTGCGATCCGCTCAGCCCTTGCAAAATCCTGGGTGACCAGGTTTAGGGTTTAGGGTATAGGGTTTAGGGTGGGTAGCAATGGGATTGGGGTTTAACGTTGAACTGTATTATGTTTCCTCCTTACTGCGCTTAGGTACTCATAAAGAAGGAAAAATGTTTTGAACGGCGGCGCGGGATCAACGTGTACATGGCGGCGCTGTGGATGATCCCCGCCTCACTGACACGCAGTAGTTTCTTGTTGGCATAAATCCCCTCCCCCTAATACTAGGCACCTGTCCCATACAATGCCATCACACTCAAGGAATACCTAGAATTACCGTGAGGGCTTTGTAGCTATGCCGGTCGGGGTTACATGCGAGTCGCTTCACTCGCTTTGGCGGCCATGATCATGGAAGCTTTGACCTTGAAGGTTATCTTAACACTCTGAACACTAAATCCTGGACCCACAACCTTAACCCAAATCCCTAAACCCTAAAACACCGAAAGTCCTAAATCACAGCCCTCTACATGTCCCTCTACATATATATATATAAGCCCTACATAAACCCCTTAAACCCTAACCCCTATACATAAACCCCGAGAACCCCCCTAAACCCTAAGCCCTAAATAGTAGTTTCCATTCTCTTCTCCACTATCCCGTATCCCCAATATTACCCCAATGGATACCTATATCCCCTAAAACCCTGAACCCTGTATAAGCCCATTATAGTAGTTTCCATTTTCTAGGACTTGGTGGCCCTAAACCCCCGAACCCTAAACCCCTAAACCCTAAACCCCCCTAAACCCTAAACCCTCCTAAACCCTACCAAGAAAGGACTTGGTGGCCCACCTTGGTGGCCGGCATCAGTGACTGAAGCTGGGCGAAGGGTGGCTCTCCTTCGGCGGTATTGGCGGCTGGAACCTGCTCAGGGCTTAGAGAAGAGGGCTTATAGGCTTTAGGGTTTAGGGCTTAAGGTTTAGGCGTTAAAGCTTAGGGCTTAAGGTTTAGGGATTAGAGCTTAAGGTTTGGGGCTTTGGGTTTAGGGCTTCGGATTTGGGAATTGCTTTTTAGGGTTGCTGAGATAGGATTTAGGCTTTTGGGTTTGGGTGCTAGGGCTTAGGGTTTGGGGAATTTGTGGCTTACATTCTTTTTGGAGGGCTTTGGGTTGGATTTGCGGTTTCCGTTGAGACAACAAACGGCAAGAAGATCAAGGGTTCATGGCTTAGGCGTTTATAGTCCCCTTAAGTAGATAGAATATGGGGCTTTAAAGGTGTTTTCTGAGGATAGAAATGGAAAATAAAATGGAAGCTACTGTTTAAGGTTTAGGGTTTGGGCGATATAGTCCTCCTTAAGTAGATAGAAAATGGGGTATATGGGGATCTGATTATAACATACCCAAAGCCATATTCCATCTACTTAAGGGGTACTATAGGGTTTGGGAAGGGAGTAAGTACACAGTAAATGCCTGAGGCATATCCACTTGTGGAGCTGCTCCTGTTGAAGCTCGTCTGGATTTGGCAGAGGAGATGTAGCTTGGTCGAAGCTCATCGCGGCTGTGTGCAAACTTGCAGTTGGAACCTTGGCCGAGGGTTTTGGGTATAGGGTTTAGGGTCTGAACTCCTCGTATCCCCCTGAATAAACGCCAGAATACTTCCCATATTATGCCCTATATACTCCCCTCTCAGGCATTTAGACTATGGCTCAATTGCAGCTCTTTTTCACAACGCTCATGATGTAGCTGTACCCATACATGATCAGCAGAAATATACTTCATCCTGGCCATATGAGGGTTTCCAAAATTGGGGGTACCTTTTCTGGGGTCCGTATAAGAAGGACTCTAGTACATTGGAGTTTATATGAATATTGAGGTCCCCTTATGTATGGAAACTACCTTGTGTAAGGCCAATTTGGCACACCATTTAAGGCTTGCCCAGTTCATGGACCCATGGGATTACCAACGCAACCACAACCGTAAACCCTAAACCCTGAAACTCTAAACCTAAATCCCCTCAACCCTAAGCCCCTAAACCCGAATCCCCTCAACCCTAAACCCTAAACCCTAAACCCTGACCATCCCTGAGCCCCTAAACCCCCTAAACCAAAATTCCCTAAACCCTAAATCCCTAAACCCATCTAGGTTGGCCGGGGCACCCTGCTCACATGCGCCGCCTTAGAAATCGAAATTTCTGATAGCTGCCATAAATGGGGGACCCCAAGATAGGCGTTGATATCCTAAAAGGGTTTAGGTTTAGGGGTTTAGGGTTATATACCTAGGCACCAAAAGTAGGTAAAATAATAGCCACAGACCCTTAAACATAGCAAAAAAGAAAAACATTATTCTGCATACTTTTGGCGTTCAGGTAATCCTGATTATGGGAACCCCGAAAGGGAAAGACCCCCATTTGTCATCAAGGCAGATAGAAGCGGGGAAAAGGTGCCAAAAGGAGTCGATGGGGACTTACGGACACACATCCGGCCACGCGGTTTAGGATTTAGGGTTTAGGGTTGAGGGTTCCTCGAAGGTGTGGGACTTGCCTCTTAGATGAAATCGCTTGATGCATCGAAGCGTCTTTTCATGAATGGCTCACATAGCCTAGTCTTTGAAAAGTCCGGAAAGTCACGAAGATCGTCCACGGAGTGTGCAAAATTGCAGGCTTCTCCGCGCGAGCAGCAGCCGGCTAAGAAGAACTTGCCTTGCAGCGCCGGTAGAACCCAAAGACTCGATTGGGCATTTTTGCAAGACAGGTGGCCCAATGGTTCCCACGGATATACGGAAGCTACAAGGATTATGGCAGTGACTTTTCATAATCATGGAACTTTCACGAATCCTGATCTGAGCAAGAACTCTACGGGCGCAAAAGACGGCAATCTTCAATCCGTAGTGCTAGCATGTGACCTAGGCAGCCCGGTGGAAATTCTGGCTTATCAGCCCACCAACTCACGTGCTCCCATTAACTATCTATTTGTGATTTACTGTCGAGCGCGCAACATCATCGCAGCCAGCCGTGCGCGCGTGATGAAGTGTAGGCTAGCTAATGCTGGCCCAGTTGCACAAGCGCGTTCCCCTGAACAACCTTCGTCGTGCTACTTCTTCCTCCTCTCCCCGTGTTTTGGTCGCGTCGGGCTTTGTCGACATCTCCGCAGGCACCTTTGCAGCTATCTTGCACTGTACATGAGCTATTTGGCACGCTGGAACTGTTCGAGCCAAAGCCCAATGAAAGTACCACATGAAGGCAACTGAACACCCCTGTCTAGGCTGTTGAGATATCTGATGATATCTGCAACTATGTGAAGATCTGGCGGTTCACATACAGAAATGTGCCAGCTTCGCACACTCATATCATCCATGAGCGACAAGCACAGGGCCCTTTTAGATTCCTAGGCGATATGCGTTTCCGCGTCGCAAACTACATAAAGAGAACAATCGCTGCTTTGCATCGCCTTCATGGGCTCCTTCGAGGAGGAGGCGTTCCAGGGCGTGATGGCTGTAAATTGTATGATTTAGGGGCTGGCGAACTTTCAGGTGATCGGCCCCGCTCCCTGAAGGACCCCAAAATGCTCTCTGACTTCGTGAGGGGCTGCGGCGCTTGGGACGACCCTGTCGAACCAAGGAGCTTCACTTCAGCTCCGGAAAAAACTGAGACTTATCCAACACAATTTAGGGTCTAGGGAATGCCTCGAACCTAAAGCCGAAACATTACTCTCAGCGGGTTATCCAATCATCTCATGTTCTTGATTTCTGAAAACATCTTATGGTCCCGCATGGTCCCGGTGTTTTGTTCTCATCTTCCATCATTGGGGCAGTATATCCCTAGATCTCCCTATAAATATAACCCCTACCTAATCCTGTATATCCGTATACATCCACAATATCCCCCTGGATGCCGAAAATCCTGAACCCTGAACCCTAAGCCCCAAACCCTAAACCCCCAAACCCAATCCCTAAACTCCATCATAGTAGTTTCCATTCTCTTGTCCATTATCCCTACGTACCCCTAATACACTATAATATATCATATTATATTATGGGGCCGATCCCTAAACCCTGCACCCTAAACCCCTAAGCCCTAAATAGTAGTTTCCATTCTCTTTTGCATTATCCCATATCCCTAATATTACCCCAATGGGTACCAATATCCCCTAAAACCCTAAACCCAATACAACCCCATTATAGTAGTTTCCCTGATATAGCCCACTATAATAGTTTCCATTTTATTTTCCATTATCCCCTATATAACCCACTTATCCCCTAAACCCTAAACCCTATATAACCCCATTATAGTAGTAACCCTAAACCCTAATCCCTAAACCCTAAAACCCTAAACCCTATATAACCCCATTATAGTAGTAACCC
>CAJNIZ010009497.1:0-13315 GCA_905231905.1 Symbiodinium pilosum
TCGTTAAAAGATCTGCGTGCGCCAGTCTCATACTCAGAAGCCCGCGTGCGCCTGCTGTAAACCCCTCAAGCATAATTTCGCTCGCCGCCTGGGGAGCTTGCCGCTGGCGTTGTCTGCTTTGGCCTTGCCTGAGCTGCGTCTGCAAAGACCTATAGCAAAAGCAGCAGCACGGTTTGGGATTTTGGTCTCTGAAGGCGACAAGTGCAAATCAAGGGAAAATGGCGCCGGCATCTCTGTGCAAAACGAATGCAGAGGAATGAAAACATCTTCCCCTGCACTAGCATGGAAGGCCAACAACGGTGTATCTGGTCACACCTATCAGGGCCTCGACCGCCCTCAAAACCTTCAAACCAACGACTGCCACCATCAGCTAGCGTTTTGGATTACTAGGGGCTCCTTCCAATAAGGTCAATGGCTCCAGCTCAAAGAGAAAATTGTTTCTGGCCTTGGCAGGTAGATCATCCCAACCCAAGTGCTGACTTGAATCTTGCGCCAAGCCGCCTTCGCCCGAGGGATTCCTCGCGAGGGGGACAGTGTCCGGACATGTCGAAAGCATCTGTTGGACTTCAGCACCACAGTCGTCCGACTGAATAGCTACATACAATGGGAACTAGGTCCAGGTATTGCTTGCGACCCTGGGCAGCTAAACATCACTGGTGCTTCGAGTACACAAGCCTTCACACTCTGAAGGTGCAACACCATGCCTAATCCAAACCCTCTCATCGAACAGCACCAGAACAATAGCATGCGCTAAATGATCCCAACCCAGCGCAGGCGCCCCACCAGCACCCCCCCCCAACCCCCCACCCACCCGCGACTTCGATGCTTCAAAAGTTGTCTTTTAACCCCTATTCCCACCGCACCGCCACCTCCATCTTCACCGCCACCACCGCTGCAGCCGCCGCCACGACGAAGAATAATATGTTCAAAGGGCCGCGCACCAGCCTCGCATTTACAAGCCCCTTGCCCCCATGCACCTGTTGCACCCCTTTTCTTACTTTTGAGGGATTGTTGTTGTATAATTCCCGCCTGGAAAGCTTGCGGCTGGGAATGGCAGCGGCGGCCGTGCCTGAGCTGCTTCTACATCCTGCCACTTGCCTAAAGCAACAATAGCAGCAGGGCGGTTTGGGGCTTGGTTTCTGAAGGTGAAAGTGAGAATCAAAACGGACATGGCGTGTACTTTCCTTGAAAATCGCCTGACGAGGAATGAACATTTCAAAGCTGCCACCTCGAGCCCTACTTCAGAAAGTGAAGTGCGTGCTGCTATGTGAAACATGCGCCCTGGACCCGAAAAGTTTTGGCCCAGGACCAGCCTCAAGCTTTCAACCCCACAGCCTGCCTTTCGACTCCATGATTCTAGCCTCTCAGGGTTTGAATGATGGCACCTGGCAAAAAACCGAACTCACTTCCAAGCTCTCAGTCAAGAACCGGCAAACTGACATGGAATCAAAAACTTTCTCCATCTACACTATCCAATAATCCAGCCAGGACCCCACCTAAACTCTAAACAGCCAAGTTACCTTCTGCCTCGCACCTTGCTGGCGTGGAGGTTTGCGGTGTTTCGGGGTTCTACTCACACGGTTTCGGTTGGATATGGTCTATACGGTTGGGGCTTTACACCCAAGTGAGTCTCCCAATGTTGCAAGTGTAGTCCCATGACACCCCTAATGCAGGTTCTATGTCATGACCTTTTTGTGGGGTGGGCAGTATCCGAGGTTCAGGTTTCAGGTCATCCCTCCCTTCCTCGGCCCGATCATGGTGTGCCTAAGTGATTTAAAGTGAACTGGGTGGGGGATTTGGGGAGGATATCCCATTTCTGATAACAGAGGTTTAGGGTTTCAGGCTTCAACATGTCTGGATGCCGGACGGTAACGCTGGCAGGGTTCTGGGCAGCTGGGGGCCCACTAAGTTCATGCTACAGTACATTATCATTACTGTCATTCCTGCAGCCAGACAGCTTGCAAAGCAACTATGCTGTAGCGCCACCATTACCCTTATGTAATGATGAAGGCTGCTTCCGGCGGCTGAAACACAGCAACATTTGAACCGAAGAACAAGGCTTTTATACTGTTCTTGGGGTACATGCTTCAGGGTTTTAGGGCACAGGCTTAGGGGTGTAGATTGTAGGGTTCTACACAGGGTATGGGTGTTAGGGTTTGGGGAGCTTTGGAGGATGTTCTCTGCTAGGTAGGGTTTGATATCCTAACTGTCTTAACTTAACTGGATCCCCACAAAACGTGGACGGACTTAACGCCAACTCTAACGCACCAAGTTCTCTGTTCAAGTAAGTCTTAAGACGGAGTGCTTGCTTTTGAATCTTATTCAGCTCCATGTAACGGATAGCCCCATGCGACAAGGAATCCTACTGTAGCGAACAGGTATTACAACCACGATTGCCGCATATCTGGGACCCTGACGCTGTAGAAATGACAAAGTTACAGAGGGTTTAGGGGCTAGGGGGGTTCAGGATTCAAGGTTTGGGGACGAACCCGGACATGTGCCTGTGCCTTGAATGACAAACAAGAGCCAAAACAGCACAAACCCTGAGCAAAACAACCCTAAACTTTGGGTCATTCCCCCTCCCAGTAACTGTCCTTAAAGGGGCCTTCATGGGGTTCTCATAACTCCTATAACCCATTGTGGTAACAGTTAGTGTAAGGGGAAATAAACCAACCTAAACCCACAAACCTTTAAGACGCTTGGATTCGCCGTTGGCCCCCAAACGCAGTCTACATTGAAGTCATGCTAAAGAAAGCCCCAAATACCAACCATGCAGGCAAGCAGCGCTTGTCCGTGTAGGACTCCTAATTTACTGGCTGTGGGTAGGGAATGGAAACTTAAATCGAAATTGAAGTGGGAACTGGGGGTTACAGGGATGTATTGGTTCTTTGGGGTTTAGGGACATATTGCTGGTTGTCTGCTACCCACTAGGAAATGAAGAGTGGAAAAGAAACTGGGTTCGACTACGTGTTTAGCTTGGTGAATGGAAACGAAGACAGAGACTACCACCATGCGCTTAGATTGTGAATAAGGTACTTTAAGATCCAACCCTCGATTTACAACTAGTAAGTTAAGTTACATCTCGGCCACGACTAAGACCCTCTGCCATTTCTTACGTTCCGAGTGCCCCAAATATCTTCCTTGTGCCTTGTGCATACGTTGACAGGCGTAAAGTTTTCTCCCGGCCTCTCCAAGTCAATAAACTCTCAAACCTTCTAATTTCGGATACAGGTGCTAGGTGGGAAACTCTAAACCTTAAACCCTAAACCCAAAGTAATTCCTGAATTGCTTCTGTAATACCCTGGAGCTGGGTGCTCCACTACATGGGGAGCTCCCAATGAGATTGTCCCATTTTGGGCCGTAAGATAATCCATAACCAAAACGGGCCCATAATTTCTAGAGTAAGCTACATACCCTGAGTGAGCCCATGATGAATCTATTGGGATCCCGACAAGTAGGATTGCACTGCCCTGGATCTAAATCCAGAGAATACTGTTCTACGATTTGCCTGTATACATCGGTACCTTCCCAAATCCCGCACTACCGCAAGGACTGCAGTCTTTGCAATAGGCATCGCCTCAAGGGTTCCGTTTGATTTTGGGGAAGGATAAGCACGTGAATAGTTAGATTCTCAGTGCCACACCAGGCGCCCTGCTATTCATGAACGCAGCCTCAAGCCCTTGATAAGGCTTAGTAAGCACAGAGGGCAGGTATGGTAAGATGCTTATCCTTGGTCTCCCACACTATCTATGCACTCACAAAAACCCTCTATATCCTCACGAAACACGTATGCAAACCCCCGCAGACCTTTCGGGGTGTTGTTCATGCCCTTCTCTGCTATCAGTCATGCAGGTCGGCATTTTTCTGCTATTCTGTGGTGGGTTGGGGTGGGACTGACTGATGCTGCCCCGTTTGTTGCGATGGCGATTTGCACAGGGACAACCATGAGTGCTAACAAGCCCTTCAACCCTGACCTCTAAGCCTCCCTGAAACCTGAGTTGCAAGCATCCCCAAACCCTCCATCAACCGTGGCTCATCTCAACCCCAAACTCTAAACTTTCCACTCTGAACCCTAAACCCTCAACTCCATGGGAATGTACAATCCCAAGCGATTACCAATATGATCCCCAATCACATAACTATAGTACGAGTATACCACCAAAGTCCTGTTCTGATCATGCTTGCAATCCCTATGCTCACCCTAAACCCTAAACCCTACAAACACGGCTTCCATTCCATGGTCCTACACCCGCAAACCTAAGTAATTAAGTAGCTTTCATTTTCCACTCCAGTACCTAGCTTTGGAATCTAAGACCCCATGTACACTGAATGAATGCCTAAACCCCGGCCTACAATCCCAAATTTGCATCTCCTTGTCCAAGTTCTTCACCACTGGCTTCTACATCAAGGAATTACACTCGATACATTGACACATATCCCTATACACCCCTATAATGTCCCGAGATACCGCCACATAACCTTACAGATCCATGTGACCCTAAACTCTTTACCCCCTAGACCCTAGACCCCAAACCCTAAACCCTAAACCAGCAACAGTAATAGCAATTAATGGTAGTAATCGTATTACTAGTAGACTAGTAATACCAATACTAATCCGCATACTAATGGTAATACTAATAGTAATGGTTATAGTAATACTACATGCCATGCAGTTTCCGGCAGCGGATCATCCGGCGGCGTGGCTGTAGCCCGCGGCAGATAGGACCCGGCCTTTCTACGCTGGCCTGCCACATGCGAGGCATTCAAGGTTAGAGCTTGGCGTTCAGGGTATATATTGGGGCTATACAGGGATAATAGGATGTATATAGGGGCTATATAGGGATTATAGGGTATATATAGGGGTTTTATGGTGATTAGAAATTTTTTGCTTGAGGTTTAGGATTTGGGATGGCGGATTTAGTCTTGAACGCGAATACCGCCTGGTGTACCAGAAGGAAATGGCTTCCCAAAACCTTGAGGGTTCAGTATTTCCACTATGCCACTGCCACGAATCATTGCATAAGTATTGCTGCTGGCCGTACTGTTACCTCGACACTGACCATCTCGAAAGCGCTCTGGAATACACATCTGTCTACATCTCTTGTCTGAACCCTAAACCCTCCTAAACCCTAAACCCTATGATCTGATCGAAGCGGACTGTGCATACATAGGAGCCAGACAGCATCTTGAAAAGGACTGGCGGATCGAATCGAGGAGGCTCTGACAGGGATAAGTTGAGGAGTTGTTTGGGGGGGTTCCCAAAATTAGGGGTACTTTTGGGGGTCCCTATACCAAAGATAAAATATTTTGGGGTCTATAGTTGGGCCCCCTAACTTATGCACCTTACCATTTGGAGATGGTCAGGACATCTTCCCCCTAAAACTCGTGGCATATCCAACAAAACCCCACTGGAATGCCCTGAGCAGAACTTTGGCAAGACTAGCTGCCAGATAATGACATTAGTATTGAGTGTGACAATTCTGGTGCAGATCATGTGGCACTCTCTTTAGTAAGTATCTCTTCCTAACCATAAGGCCATGGTCTGCGGCGGCCGGAACACATTCAAGAGAGTCTCTGTATGATGTGAGTGCAAAGTTACCGCACTTCTTAATCAGGGGGGAACACGTGGACTGCATCACCTGCTCAACAGTGGCCTACCTTCTGCAACACAACCACACATATCCTTGAATCCGTGTATCAACCCTCTTCCAAAGCATTGGTCCTCGTACACCCCCTTGATACTGGCTCTGAAGGGCTGCTAACAGGGGTGCGCAGAGGCTAAGACTGCAAAGTGCCCCGCGCCCTCAAAACAGTACGAACCCTCCAACATGCATGTACAAAAGCGGTGGACCCGCACCACGCATGCCCAACTCCAAAACCAAGCAAACTGAACTCCAAACTCCAACACACCTGGAACCTCAAGAGGTCAGACCTGAAAAATTGGGAGGCTGCACCCAATTACAAACCTAGTTTTCAGACGATGCCTCATCAACCTCCAAACAACCCATGATGCCCCCCGAAAAACAAGGCGAGACGCAGCGCACGCCGTGGTCCAATGTCCAGCCCCGAGCCCAGCAGGCGTGACATCCTCGCTTTCAGTACTATAAGGTCTTGCTACGGCTCTTCAAAAACTACGGCTAAGGGATGAGAGCTCAGAAGCTGTATGGGCGCGTGATTGACATTCAAGAGCTAAGGGAACTGTAGGAAATTAGATTAGTGTTTAGGGTCAAGGGTCAAGTAGGGGCAAATGGGAAGAATTTGGGTTTTTAGCTTGCCATTGGTTCGCCACTTCTTGGGTTCCTTCGGAAGTTCGCAGCTGTTCAGGGTTCAGAAAGGCTTGAAGTGCTTCATATCAAAGTGCTCGATAGGACGCATGATACCACATGGTTTGCTATGGTGTTTTACTGCTATTGGGTTTGTAGGGCTTACGGCTTGTAAGTTTGCAGGACCGTATTCGCTGAGAGAGATTGACAAGGATGACAGTTGAAAGGCACAATTTTCAGTGTTTAACGTTGAGAGGTCTATGAGCTTAATAAGGTGTGCAGAATGGGTGGGGTTGGAGGCTTATGTAGTGGTAGCAGTTTAATGAACTGTGGGGCTAAGCCTGCCTTCTCAAGCAAAAGACATTCGGGAAATCGGACTGTGCAGGGCAGGCAACAATTCCACGGAGCGTTCTTAAAACTCTGGGCTCGTTTTGGACAATCTCGAAGCTGGGGGCGTTGCATGATGGCTTCCCGAAGACGGACCCAGGGCTCCAACTACCCCCTTCCCCCAGTTCTTAATTATTGCCCTATCTTCCCGAGAATTGAAAATATCACCCAGACATGCGGTACAGTAAGGAATGCGTATGGGGGGAATGTTCAACGCTGTGGGGAGGTGATGAATGTCCCTGCACAGCTATGTCACTGCCGGACTAATGTTGAGTCCCGATTTGCGTGGGAAGTCTTGGCTGTGCGAAATTTGGCTGCAAGTATCCAGCATTCCTCCAGTCCATTTGGGGGTGCTGAGTTGCGCAAAGTTCTGCCGCCCAAAAAGGTGTTGTATGGGTAGGCTAAACGCAAGGCTGATCTTTTGCATGATGGGTATGTTTGACCTGGCCAATTTTCCTGAGGATCTCAAGCTTCGAGACTTCAGTCTACAAGTCAGGCTCCAAACTTTTGTTCTTGCTTGTTGGAGCATGATTTTTGCAAGCGGGTAGTCCGGCAGCTGCCTGGATCCTCAATAGCAAGAATGTTTTGTGAGTGTTGATTGTTCCTCGACTTTTGGGGCCCTTTGGTGCTTCCAGAAAGCAAGCCCTTTGACTAAAAAACGACCCCACCATTCAAAAGCAAAGGCTCCAAGATCCCAAGCTTCAGGATGTCATTATTTCAAGACATGGGGGTTTCTCAAAAATAGGGGTACGATTTTGGGGTCCCAATAATAAGGACTATAGTATATGAGAGTCTATATTGGGATCCCCCTATTTTGGAAACTACCACATTAGCTTTGGAGTTTAAGCATCGCAGTCTTGCAGCCTCATGGTTCGTCCATCTTAAACAAGCCTCACAGACCGTCCCTGCAATCCATGACGCTGTTTTGCTTCAAGTTAAACTGCCGGTCACCAAAGTTAACATAATTTGTAGCCCAGATGCTCAAAGGCTTCAATTATCAACCCTGGCCCTTCGGTTGAGTGGAGAACGCTTTGATTGGTGAGTACAGAACTGGGAACCCTGATTAATTTTCTCCCCCTGAGTGCAAACCACACCCCACCCCCCTAGCAATGAAGACCCCAGATGCAGTACCATTATTGTCAGGGGAAATTCCTGCATTAGGAACGGGGGGGTTCACTATGACGGAGAGAGGATTACATCTAGCATGTTGAAGTCCATCACGAAGCAAAACTCATAAACAGGCATACCTTGAATTGGGGGATTACACAAGGCACTGGTTTATAGGAGCACCCTTTTGAGCTTTCCATGAACTGGGGCAGGACAAGGTTCGCTTGCAGCAGAAGCCGCCAAATTCCCCGTGAGTCACCTCCACTGATTTGGCCCCAGAAATGAAGGGGATTTGTATGTCAAAACAAGAAAGAATACGAAGACTAATACTAATAGTAGTAATAATAGCAGTAATTGTAATAGCAATAGTAATAGCAGTAATAGCAATAGGAATTGTTGCGTAGATGCAATCGCAGGACATTTCAAGACATGCGGGTTTCAAATCAACATGCAGGGGGCCAACACCGGGGCCCCTGAAATTCCAACTAAAGAACCCCTGGAGAAGGCAATTACGCTATGTGCCACGTCTCCAAGAGATGGGGTAATTACCAGTATCATTCTGAGGTCTGTTTGACGTACCCTAAAGGATAACTGTTCGACCCAGCAAGGAATCTAACATGAAAAATCGTGTAGGCGCTTATGTACAGTACCCCAAACCCTGAACAGCCTAAATAGTTGTTTTCATTTCTTTTCAATTAATCCTATACACACCTCATACAACCCTGACATTGCAGAAAACCAACATTACTTGCTCAAGGCATTGAGCTATGGTCATCTACAGGGATTCGAACCTGGAATTTCGCACGGATCTTGTGAAGTGTCTCGCACACTCCCTAGATCCCTAGCAGTTATATAGCGATAATGGAAAAGGAAATGGAAAGTACTATAGTATACTGGGGTTATATGGGGGCTACTATAGTATACTGGGGTTATGTAGAATCATATAAAAACATGTGGGTAGTTCCCAAAATTAAGGTCCCGTTCTGGTACCCCTACATATTAGGTGCCGAAATATAACCTATGACCAAAAAGGGGCCCATAATTTTGGGGAACTACCATGTGAGCTATAGTCTAAACTCCTAGTATCCAACCTTAATAACCCCTATAATACTCCCCTACATAATCCCCTATAAAACCCCTCTGTCAGGAGTTTAGACTATAGCTTACGTGTCTCCCGCAGGTGGCCGAGCCTGGAAGGGGCATACAGGATTGGCGCAAGCCTCCATGCCTTCAGGCCTGTTTTGTCTCAGAAGGATCTCAACTTCACGCGACAATGTTCTTCAAATTCAAGCCTGGTATACGGTGGCATAGGGAAACCCTGAGGATAGTAACCTATGTGTTGAGAAGATCGCACAAATGCCCCCAAAGTGGAACGAGGTACGGCCAAGGGCGTGTGGGAAGCTCAGTTTCAGGGGTTGGGGCTTCGGGCTTCAAGATTTAGAGTTTGGGTTCCCTCAGTGCGGACTGCCTAGTCTCCAGTTGAGCAAATGTCCCCAAACTAGGTGTCACTCTTCGCTGCCAGACTCTACACTCCCTCCACATGTCCCTGCATAACCCCATACAAAGCAATAGAAAAGCCGACATACAGCACTCCTTACATGTTCTTGCAAATCATCGCTCTCTCTCTCTCTCTCTCTCTTGAAAATCATCATTTCGTAAAATGAGGGCACGGTTGTAAACAAGAATTATACTTCGTACTCTATCCTTAACGCGAAACCGCGTAGAAGACCTTTGCGACTCGCAGGGAACAGCTACTGGGGGATTGCAGGAACTGCTCGGCTGCTCCATGAGTCAAAGCCCTGGTACTGACGTTTACGCACGGATGGGGCATATGTAGAAATACAGGGTTCTCTAAGATTCCAACTTTGATTTTTGCCACCCTCAATGTAGCACAATTCTAATTCTGGACACCCGCAAGATGGGGGTCCTGAACCCTTAGCCTCTAAACCCTAAAACCCATACCCTGAAGCCCTAGACCCCTTGAACCCCGGAAACCCTAGCTTGCAACCTCAAGAGCTGACTGCAGAACCACGCACCCTTAGGATTCGGCTTCGGCCTTGAGGTTTCGGTGTTCTTTACTGGGTTGGCCCCTAAAACCCTTTGAAAAATATTAGTATATAGGGTCCCCTATTAAAGCCCTTAGGGAAAATGTTAGATATCTCAGGGGCCTACCCAGTTTAAGCCCCCTATAGGAACATCAATATACCCATCCCCCAAGACGTAATCGCCAGAAGCTCAAACGGAGCAGCCCTTGACCCTAAACCCTGAATTCGAATCTGTGGCTCGAGCTGGCAGGCGTAGGAATCCCGAAGCCTCCAGACCAGAACCTTTCAAAACATCTGGGAGCTTCACATAACGGGATGTGTAGGGCTTCTACTTGGAGATGAATAAGGACTGATAGACTTATACATATGTATAATATATATATATGGAGGTTGCCGTTGGTCTCATCAAGCATATATCGGGCGGGCACGCGTCTCATCTAAGACTTTGTTGCGAGAAATGTCCGTGAAGGTGCATGGAAGTCTGCTGTAAGATGACTGTTCACGGAATGATATAGGGACCGGCACTATAAGGAACCCAAATGCAAGGATCTGCGTGACACGCATGGCTAGCACGAAGTGTAGATTCAAAGAATTGTTTTGCAGCCTCTTACCAAGAGGCCCCTCGGGAGACCATATTAGTTGTTTAGATGCACAGGCCTGCAGTAAGTTCTAGGATTTTGGCTCGGGATCTTGAACCAAGTCACAGGGGGTACTCAAAAAAAACAAGAACACAGCACTACACAGGAGAAAATCAAGGAAAAGGCATTCAGGTCCACGCTCTTTTTCTTTGTATTTCTGAGGGTGCTGAGCAAGGAGGATTTTGCGGATTGGGGTTAAGCGGTAGAAGAGGCACTATGCGGTTCACAGGCACTCATCAAGTACGGATATTGCATCCGTGCCAAGTTGGTACAATGTCAACATCTCCGGATGACTAAGTCATTGGGTCTGGTATGATACCTCATCCCGTTCATTCCGGGCATTCATCGTGATGCCTCTGATGTGCTCTTACTCCACCCAGCTGGCGCGCCAGGAGGCCTACCTGAACGTTCAGGGGAAGTTAATGGTTGTTCGTAACTATGTTGTGAACGCACTGGCAGCTACTCGTCTCCACAAAGCTTCTCCACACCCCCCACAATTACAGCAAAGTATGAGCCCCGAAATCCCTACAAATGGCCTTCAGCAGGGGCCAACTTCAAGCTCCGTGCAGCGGCCATGAAACGCAGCATCCATCGGATCACGTCGATTTAGATGGCGCTGATGTAGGCTTGGGGTTGACTGCTGTAGGCTGGGGCCCCAAACGCGGTTCAGAGTTCCACTTGGAGGGCTTGAGTGCACTTGTCGGGATTCAATGATGCTATGCGTGCTGGAGTCTCAGGATCTAGCTTGCGCATTTAGGGAAAGTTGTTTTTATATCTTTCGAGGCTCCTCTTCTATTGTTGGCGCAGTTTCCAGCTTTGTCTCCAGTTGCATACTACTCTGCGCTCGCGTCTAACAATCAGGGGACGCCAGATTGCCGAGGGAACCTCTGACTGCTCCCAGAAAATTGTTTTAATGGACTAGAAATCGGAAACTGCTATGATACTAAGAGATCGGCTGGAAGGTTTACGGGTTACTTCTTACAATCTTAAGAGTTCCTTCGTGACTCCTTGAAGTGAAGTGACAAAGCTTCCCCCATGTTTCCTGGGAGCAGTTCTATAAAGCCCCAGTGGCGCTCACACGGGCGTCGCCTGCTGTTGCACAGCTTGAGCCAAACGCGGCAGATGAAAATAGGAGATAGTATCATTACGATTCGTACTACTAAGTTACTACTACTACTACTACTACTACTACTACTACTACTACTACTGTTACTACTAATTATTTCTATTACTACTATTACCTATTATAACTACTAATACTATTATCATTATTGTTCTTATTATTCTTTTTATTATCGAGCAGAGGTGGCCTTTGACTAAATGCACGCACTGCGTTCAGCCACCAAAGCACGCCACACGAAAGCCGGCTGACGTGGCCGAGACACAGATACCGCTGATCTACTAGAAACTGGGGTTTCCAACACACAGCAATTTTCTGGGGTCATGAAGCTCTGAGCTTTTGCTTAGTATGGCAAGTCATGGTTTTCAACGCCATCGCCAAAACCGGAAATTCCATAGGTGCAGCTTCGTAGGTAGTGGAAGCTCCTAGTCCTAGTCGGCCATCGAGTAAACTCAAGAGTTTTGCTGTCACGGCATGTTCCGAAAAGACTCCGAAGTGAAACTGCGCAATGGTCCGGAGGAAAACACCCTTGTGACGACTATTGCAAAAAAGTGGAAGATACTTGAGTGCTGCTCTGGGCGTCGTACAGGTTCCAAGGGGTCCTGTTAGAATCCGGAGAGCGAGCAGTCTCCAGTAGCCAGCCACAAGTTGCTTAAAATTGAAAACTATTCAAATCTAAAAGTTAATCTGTGTGGGAAAACATCTGAAACTCAGCATGGCGCACACAATGACAACTAGGTCAAAGATGGCGAGGGTAAAGAGGCTGCCTTCAAGGCTGCCGCTGATGAGCAACTCCAGTTCAAGGTACAACATGCCCACAAAGACCAAAATCACGATCACAATGACAGAGCAGTTGATGAGCACGCTGCTGCATAGTTTTACTCGTTCAGTTCTGCCGACCTGCTTACGCAGCAAGCATGTAAGCTTTGAAGTCAAGTGGAACAGAATTGGCACCTGTCATAGCCGAGGAACGTACAAAATAGCCCATTTTGTTCCTCAGTGTTGTTCTTGTGTTTTCTTAAAAACCTTGTTAAACAAAGGCAGGGGCACATTACCAAAAGTCCCGCCAACACCTCGCAAGATCGCCCGTGCAGAAATCTTCATTTCATAGTCCACCCAAACGGTGTGCCCATCTGCGGGGCGGAGAATCCAGTCCAGCGGTGTGGATGCATCGTCCATGTGTAACCACAAAACAGGCACAGCCATCACAACGAACTCCTTGTAAGTAAAGACCTGCGATGCAAGCTGTTCCGTCAAGCAAGTCAGGACTTCAGAGCGCACCACACTGTCGAAGGCCTGCACGCTGCCAAACCACCGCGTTATGCACGACAGCAAGATTCGCCGATCGCACAACAGGGTTTGGCCATCTACCGTTGCATGACCGATAGAACAGCAATAACATAAACAATCTTCACATTGGAACTGCTTCAACTCATGATGCAAAGTCTCCACGGATCGGAAGAACTCGCGCATTTTGGCGACACTCCAATAGAACACTACAGCAGCGATTGCTGCCATTGCCGGCCACATGACTGCATGGTCGTTGTTCTTTTCACCAGTCGGGACGAATCCCATACCTAAGACCATGCAGGACAAGGCCACCGGAATTGAGATGAAACCAGGCCCTAGTAGTGTAGGCCTGACAATTACGTGCGCTTTTTGCCCGCTCTCGCGGGTGCGCAGGAAGGCTGCAATCTCAAAGCAACACCACAAACGTCTAGTATAGGACGGGTTGGTTGGTTGGTAGTGATTGCC
>CAJNIZ010009498.1:0-13312 GCA_905231905.1 Symbiodinium pilosum
CTTCAGCCTCCTCCATGTGAGCTATAGTCTAAACTCCTTAAAGGGGGTTATATAGGGGATTATATAAGGGACTACTATAGGGGTTATTAAGGGGGATACTAGGAGTTTAGACAGTAGCTCATGTGGGTCTCACCGGACTACCCTCATCCTTGCTATATGCAGGGACTCCTTAGCTTTCCCTAGACCAGAAAAAGTAGACAGTTTGTTCATATGAAAATGTAAGTATCCAGGTGCTCACCGGAAGAGGACCCTGAACCCTAAACTTACTGGGGGTTAGTAAGGAATACGGTAATAAAAATCATAGGGATTGCATAGGGATTATATTCCCTTCTTCCCTACTAAGAACCAATGCTTTCAAACCTCCATGTTCTGATCTCAGGACTCGGCCGGTCTGTCTCCAGTCCCGCCTTAGGAGAGCCGTAGAAGCAGCGGACATCTGTGGAGGTTCCGGATATTAGGGGTCCTGGGGATGTAGGATTTACGCAAGGAAGTGTATGGTTTAGGGCTTTGAGTTTCCAAAATTACGGATCCATTCTTGGGGGGTCCCAATAATAGGGATTGTAGTATTTTGGGGTCTACATTGAAGTCCCCTATTCATGGAAACTACCTTATAGGTCCAAGCGCAAAGGCGCTTTGCGACGTAGGGTGCAAGGGCTATAAGGTTTTTAGTGTAGAGGAGCGTACGGGGTCTAGGTTCACAGATTTGCAGGGTCTGTAGAGCAGAGGGCTTCAGGGGTTTGGGGTCAAAGGCTTCTGAAAGTGTATAACTAGCATCCCCCAGAAATTAAAACCAAAAAAGTTCGCCTTTTGAATCTAGCTTTTTTGTGTAAAGAACTTTGGGCCCCCAACAGGGGAAAAATGGCTTAGCCAACACCCCAGATAAAGTCCAGACCATAAAGCCTAAGCCCTACACACTGTCGGATAGACTGGCTCAGGAATGCCTTTGGGGTGCAGAGTCAAAGGTTTACAGGGTCTGATGGGTAGAGGGGCTTGGGGCATTTGAGGCAGCGGAAAATCTTTAAGGACCTACAGGGTAGAGCGGTCTATGGGGGTCAGGCTTCAGGGAACTATACATCCTAGTTGCGTAGTTCCCCGGCCCAACAAAATTTAGCCGTTTAATCGTAGTACGAATATATGGTACTTTCCCGTAAGCACGGGGACCCAGTAAGAACCCCAAAATACTTTGATCTTTGTTCTGGGGACACCCCAAAATGGCACCCCTAATTTTGGGAACACCCCCCCTGTAGACCCCAAAGACATGACTTGCCTACCAGTCTGCCGCAGACAAGGTCAGGAAACATGGCGTGACTATCCCTGTGTGCCAGGCATCCACGCTGTTGAAGGGCCTACGGTTCATAGTCCCCCTTCAGTAGATAGAATATGGCTGTGGGTATGTTATAATAAGATCCCCGTATACCCCATGTTCTATATACTTAAGGGGGACTACAGGGTTTGGTAGGTTGTAGGGCCCAGGGTTTAGGCTACTTCGCAGAAAAGATTCCTAGTCCTGAGCGGCCCACAGACCTGAGCCCCCACAGGATGCCGAATTTACTGTAGAAGCCTGAACAGACACCTAGGGTTTAGGGTTTATAGGGTTTATTTATTGGGTTGTTAGGGTTTATAGCGCTTAAAGGGTTTAGGGTTCAGGGTCTATCAGCTTAGAGAATTCTTGAGGTCTACTTGAGGTATACCCCACCATAAAAAAACAGAAGGAACCTGAGAAGACATGGCTTGGAGTTGTCTAGCCCTCCTGCATTCTACGACCCCTGTGACCCTCTAGACTCTAGGCCAAAAACCAGTAACTCTCATAAGGCTTCGCACACGCTCAGAAAGCGCGGTGTTTGAGGTCCGGGCAACAGCCTGTTCCAGGAGGCGTGCCTCAGTTGGCTTCCGTTGGGTCGGCTTAGGGTTCAGGGTGTAGAGTTGTTTGACTTAACGCTTGAACAAAGATTGCATGTAATTGGTTAGGTTCACCCAGACCTCAACCGTGAATATATAGCACAGGACCCAGAACAAAGCACCAAAATTGCGATCATGCTACAGATTTTTTGGGGGTTCCCGTGTACCCTATAGTGGTGTCAATTTCCTTTCCACTCCTTGCTGGTTCTACCTACTCTCCAAACTCAGGAAGGGCTTTTGCTTCAAAGTTGAGAATTGGGACCCTCCCTGCCTAAAAAAAACATCTCATAAATCAGAGGATTGGGGGGTGTTTGTAAGGTTCAAAGGGTTAGTAGGGTCTAGGGTTTAGCGCACCCTTACATGTGGGCTGGACCCTCTGGCCCTAGCATTGGGTTGGCAAGTCTTGAATGGCACGAACCCCTAATAAGGAAAGTAGGGATATATAGGGATGAATTAGGCTTTAGTGTTCAGGGGTCTTGTCATTCGTCCCATTTGGCGGGTGTCCTCAGGGGCAGAGATTGAAATCGCCGCAATGACCCTTGAACCAACGGCATTGTGAACTCGGTGATCGCTGCCAGCAGGATGGGCGTTGCAATGGGGAAGAAACCCTAAACCCTAAACCCCTAAAACTCTAACCCCTAAACCCTAAACCCCTTAACCCTGAACCCCTTAACCCTGAACCCCTTAACCCTAAACAAACCCTACCCCTAGCCTGGTAGAGAAACCAGGGAAGCTACTCATATCCAAGGACTTTGCCAAGGCCTAGGTTCGGGAGTTTGAGTGGGGTAGTACCCCCAACGTCATGGAGAGTAGGGTATAGGGATTATGGTTTAGGGTTTAGGGTTTAAGCTCTAGGGTTTAGGGTTTAGGATTTAGGGTTTAGGGTACCCTCCCGGAAATTAACATGGAAACCCAAAAAGGGCTCCATAAAGACTACAGTCCGTTTAAAGGGGGGGACTATATGGGTTTTCATGTTAGTTTGGGGAGTGTAATTAAAAGGCAAATTGCACATGCGTTCGAATCCTTACATGCCAAAAAGACCCTGGACTTACTAGACACCTTGAAGCCAGAAGCGCTGAAGCCCAAATGAGGAAGCACCTACAGTAGGGGTCTCAACAAAAACAACTTGAAGTACGTACCCCAATCCAAGAATATTGGTAAGCATTGAGGTCCCTAACTACCCTTAACCCTAAATCGTAAACCCTGAGCCCTTGACCCTAGATCGAAACCCTTGAACCCTAAACCCAAAATTATATTCCAAACCCTGAGCCCTAAAATCCTAAACCCTGAGCCCTAAACCCTAGACCCTAATCCCCAAAACCCCCAGCCCCAATCAGGAAAACCACTCTGTAGCTCATCCAAGGCAGGCGCCACTCGCAGGTGAAGATGACGCGTAAGCATGGGGCCCTGCACCTGGATTTGAAGAGGTCTAATTGAGGGTTGAGGGTTGAGGGTTCAGGGTTTAGGGCTAAGAGGGTTTAGGGTTCAGGGTTTAGGGCTTAGGGTTTAGGGGCCCTGCACCTGGGCATGAAGACGTTTAGTGCTAGCGGCTATGGCTTTAGGGTTAGGGCTTATGCCCTAAAACCTATACCCAACCAAAACCCTAACAAACCTTAAACCCTAAGCTTACAGCCGGATTACGTAAGTGTTCTAGGAAGGTCTTGGACTGTTAGGGCTATTTCAACCCATAGCCTCCAGGCTAAGATTGCACGCGATTTAGGGTTTAGGGCTTGGGGTTTTGGCTTCAATATTGAGCGAACTTTTTCGGCTTGACCCAAAACGCGTACTTGGAGCGGCAGGGGAACTTAGTAAGTGCAATGATAACACAGTATCCTAGCCTATATAGAACATATATCGATCCCAGTTATCCTATTTTTCATCTACTAACTAAGCCCCACTGACACTACAACCCTAAATCTTTAAACCTTAAAGCCTTAAACCCTAAACCCTTACACCCCATGAAGCAAATCTGTTAGCTTGCACGGCGAGCTGCTCGTCGTCCTCCTTCGCTTGCCACCTTGTACAGCACAGGCATGTACAGCGTGAACCTGGGAAGGGTCAGGTTTCATTAGGGGTAGGGTTTGGGTTTTTTTACGGTTTAGGGTTGTTAGGGTTTAGGGTGTGGGGTCTATAAGGTTTAGGTGTTCATTTCTTAGGTTGTGTGCGTGTTTGGGGCTTAGGGTTTAGGGATTTAGGGTTTAGGGGCTCAGGCTTTGGACATGACATGAGAAGTTCTTGGACCTGAGGTTGGGTTAAGGGTTTCGGATCTTGGGCCTAGGACTTTTCTTCGTAAACGAGCATTATTAACTTTATCGGAGTTTCCAAAGGTGGGTACACTTGCGTAAGGCTTATATAAGGCTTATACGGGGGCACTTGGACTAGATAAGTGCTATGTAAGGCTTAGACGAGGGAAACTACCCACATGACATTTCCTTAAAGAAGTACACTCTATATCCCAGCTTTGTATAGGATAGTCTCCATAAGTAGGGGGACCCCCAATATGGACCCCAATAAGCTAGCTCTATTATGGGGACCCTGAAGAAGGTACCAGGTGTTTTGGGACACCACCACATCTCTTGTTGAGGCCAGCCCTTGCCCAACAGAGGTATACAAGGGTGGGTTTCGGGCAGCACGGCATCTCGACCTTAAGTAATGATAAAACATGATAAAACCATTGCAGCAACTTGTTTTGTTCAATCTTGCTCACAAGCCCTGGGCCTTCAAACTCACTGAACATTGAACCCACAGTTGGGCGCAGGGCTCAACATCAAGGGCATCTGCTTGCCTGATCGAATCAGCATTTCTCTACCTGGGATATCCTACATACTTGAAGCCACGCCCGACATTGCGCGGGCAAAATGGAAGCAATGAAAACTTGCCCTCACACATGTCGAGGATCCCAACTTACTACCTAGACCCTCCACCTACCCTCTACTAGGGGCCCCCAATAAAGGCACCAGGCAGGTAATTCGCGAAAGATATGAAAGGAGCAATCACATTCACTCAGACGTCAACACCCACACCCTTCCCCTGATCGCACTAACCGGCCGCCCTCAAAACTTGAAACCGCCTAAGCATACCTAAGCCCTATACCCCCTAGACCCAAAGCCCTGCGCCCAAAACCCTACACCCTAAAATCAGAACCCTACACCCTGAATCCTACACCCTAAACCCTACATCCGAAACCCTGAACCCTAAACCCTAAACCTAACCATGTAGGAAACCCTTAGCAGCTGAGGCCCCGTCTCTGCGTCCAGGAGAGGCACCGACATGTCCAGGATGCGCCTGGCTTACCCCGAGCTGCTACACCCTAGAAATCCAGGAGTAATACGGGGCTATAGGGATATGTATATCTATATATATATATACACAGGAGTTTAAGGCTTACGGGATTTGGGATTTAGGGTTTAGATGGCTGTATAAAATATGTACAGGAACATATGGGGTTAAATGTAGGATTCAAGGTGTAGGTTTGGGATGAGTTCAGCGTCCATGCGTCCAAAGATTGGTTTCGCGGGGGCTTTTGTACCAGTGGTTCAAGTACAGGCTGAGTATATGATTATTGAATACTTGAATACTTGAACTTATGCGCTCCTACACCTTAGAAGACAAAGCCTTAAGCACCTAAACGTCGAACAAACTGCAACCCTGAACCCTCAGGGTTTGGGCTTAGGGTTCAGAAGTTTCGAGACTTTGCAACCCCTGTAAGTGACCCTAAGCCCTAAACCACAACAGAAAGGCCAAAGCCTTCAAGTCTGAACTCCTAAACTGCTTCTAGCGAGTTACTACTACACATCGTACTTTCTTTTGAAGATTATAGCCAGCAAGGACCAACAATGACCCAGCTTATGAGATAACGGGGAATGCCGGAATGGATCCTTATAGTACGCCCTATATCATCAGCCCAAAACCCCAACACTAAACCCCAAATCTTAATCCCCAATCTCTAATCCCTGAACACTAATCTTGAATCCCAAGCCCTAAACCCTAGACAATGTGAAAGTGCACAAAACATGGCTCTGCTGCAAGATGAAGTCATCAAGCTCCGGAAGAGCCTGAAGAGCACTTTGGCATGATTTGGGGCTCAGGATTTGGGATTTAGGGTGCAACAAGTAGGAATTAGGATTTGAGGGTTTAGGGTTCAGGATTTAGGGTTTAGGGTTCCGGGGGTAGGGATTACGATTTAGGGTTTTGGGGTTTAGGATTTATGGGTTCAGGATTGAGGGTTTGGGGTTCAGGGATTAGGGCAATTAGGGTTCAGGGGTCTAGGGCTTTTGGGTACAGCTTGGAGCCGGGGTCGCCCCGAGTATACCCCAAAGTAGTAATGTCCTTGATGTAGCAACCTTAACTGAAGAGGACCATCCATTCTTGGAAGCCCTGATTTCATTTGGGCTTGTTGAGTTTAGGCTTCGATGGCTAGCTTGCTCTTCAGTTTTGGAGACTAGGCTTGTATAGGAGCAGGCGCTCATAACCCCAGTAATCCCAGAATCCCCTTATCAACCTACCAACTAAGTCCCCTGACCTCCCTAGTAGGGTTCTGTTTTGAGGGTTGGGGGAACGAAAATATTCTTCCTACTTTTGATCTCCAATCTTTTCGCCCTTACCTGAGCCATCCCCCAGCATTCCTTGCCGCCAAAAGGGGGTTTGCCAAAATTAGGGTACCTTTTGGGAGGGTCCCTGTACTGATTATAGTATTTTGGGATCTACATTAGGGTCACCTATTTTGGAAAACTACCAATTCAAACAGGCAGGGTTGATGTACCCTTACGCAGTGAAACCAGGTACCGTGGACCCTAAACTTAAGCCCTCAACCGCAAAGGATCCTGAGTGCCTATATGGGTTTGAGGTTTTAGGGTTTGGGGTTTAAGGTTTAGGGGATTACATAGTATAAAGTAGGGCTTCTATATTAGGAATTGCTCATATTAATTGGGTTAGTATACCCTGTATATATGCTTAGGATGTTTGGGGTTGTTGTCCTGAACCCTAAACTCTCAACACCTAAACACTAAACCCTTAAACACTAAACCCCTAAATACCTAAACCCCTAAACACCTAAGCTCTAAATGACTGAGCCTTGTAGTGCTTGCCGACAGTTCTTGTCAGTGCCACGACCATGCATTGTTTCACTGCTGCCTGGGCGCACTAATAGGGTTTAAGGGTATTAAGGGTGGTTAAGGGTTTAGGCTTAAGAGTTTGGGGTTGAGGGTTTAGGGTTTGGGGGTGAGGGTTTAGGGTGATTTTCTATACAAGTGGTGTTCAGGAGTTCAGCCTTCAGACAAGCGCAAAGGCATAGTATGCCTGAATTCAGGGTATACCTTACAGAAATGGTACAAAGCTCCCTGGTACACCTACCTAATCAATACCTGTATGACTTATGACTTAAGGAATATACCTTACATAACAAACAGCACGATTCAAGATATGTGTCACTTACATGATTCCTTACAACTCCTCTGCTTTAGTGAGCATGCCTGAACCCTAAAATCTAAATTCTAAACCCTAAGCCCTAAATTCTAAACCCTAAACCCTAATCCCTGGGTATTGCCCAGAAATGGCATAGCAAGGGAATCAAACCTTCAGCACCAACACAAATGGGGTTTCCGAAAATGGGAGTATCTTTTTGGGGGGTACCTATAATACGGACTATAGTATTTGGGGGTCTATATTGGGATTCCCGTATTTTGGGAAACTACCAAATTGTCTGCAGGCAATTATTTTTGCAGAGGGTGCTTGCTGCAACATGCGGGACCGCAAGTTAGGAGCCCATCGTGAAATTCTGGTCACCCATCTGGCAGGGTGCATGCAACGAGGATCAAATTGCTGTCGGGCGTGGACCTGGGGGAAGCACCCTCTAAAGTTCGTGCTGAATCCTAAGCCCTAAACAACTTAACCCCTAAATCCTGAAACCCTAAACCCCGAACCCCAAAAAACCCTAAACCCTGAACCCTAAACCCTGAACCCTAAGCCCTACTTAAACCTTAAACCCCTAAACCCCGGAACCCCTAGGTACCCCATCAGGATGCCGTAGAAGGCAGAGGTATAATGCTTCCACAGTGGACGGAGGAAATCTTCTACCATCTGAGAGGCTCAATGTATCCAAGTTACCCAAGTTTAAGGAGTGGAAGTAAAAATGGAAACGACCTTAGGGTTTAGGGATTAAGGTTTAGGGTTTAGGGTCTAAAGTTGTGCAAGATTTCCTCCTTCCCCTGTATGATAAATCAACTTCACCCTGTGCCAAGCTAGTCATTGAACCTAACTGACCTAGTGAACAGCGGCTCAAAGATCTAAGCTGCAGTGGATGGACGGGCTCATGGTTTACTAAACCGTAGGTGTAGGGAAAGGTCTTGGGAAGTGCCGTGTCCTGGAGCTCCTACAGCCTCATGTCGCAAAACGAGCCCTGTGTCCCTGCTGAATTAAAGAAAACTGAACAGGGGTTTGCAAGGAAAGAAACAGACCCTCTGGAGGATTTCCTTGGGGCCCTAGATCCTAAATCCCAAAATTTCCAAGCTCTGAGACCTGGAGGCCCTAAATCCAAAACCATAAACTACATTAATCCCTAAACCCTGCTGTAAACCCTAAGCCCCGAGTCCTAAACCCGAAGCCGCGTCTACTGGAATACGATAGCTACTGGGTAGGGATGGCCCTAACCCTCAAAGCCTTCAATTCTTGCCTAGACCATAAACCCCAAAACCCTAAAGCCTGAACCTCAAAGCCTTCTCAGATTCTTGCCTAGACCCCAAACCCCCAAACCCTAAAACCCTAAACCCTAAAACCCTAAAACACTCAAACCCTAAACCCCAAACCCTACGACCCTGAACCCTAAACCTACCGAGCCCCGTCTGGGCCCCAGGGCCGATTCACTAAATTGTGACAAGGCCTGCATGCATCTGGTTGGGTTCAGGGCTAAGGGTGAAGGATTTAGGGCTTATAGCGCAGGGTCTTAAGGGCCTTCTACTGTCGGCACTAGAAGCTGCATGACCTCACTACTCTAACTTCCCTGGAATCCTAGTCACAGTTGCATTTTCAGCTGGCAATTGGGGGTATCGATGGCAGAAACCAAAAAAGATGTTCAGGGAACTTGCAGACTATACGATAATACCGTAATTCTCAAACTCTAAGGTATCATGCAAGATGTTTTTGCATGCGCAGAAATGCAGGCTTCTCCGTTTTGCATCTCCCTTCATGCTTAGGGTTTCAGGGTTTAGGGCGCGGGCTTCGAAACTTGAAGGTCATCTGGGATTCGGTAGCCGCCCACACGGCAAACAAGAGCCATAATGTTAAGGTTCAGAACTAAGAGCGTGGGCTGAGGGTTATGTAATTTAGAGTTTAGGATTTAATGAGTTCAAGATTGAGGGTTAAGTGGTATACTGCAAACGAATGTGGAACATGTCATGGAAACTGAGATGACGTAGGGGCTTAAGGCGTGGGAGCTAAGTATTTGCACTGGGAGACACAAGCGTGACCTATAGCAAAAGTTGTAAGGTACCCTAAGGAACTATAGGATACCACCTAACAAACAATAGGGTATTTTGCAAAATCCTAAACCCTTAGACTCTTATGAGCTATAGTCTACACTCTTAGTATCCCCATCAAATAACCCCTAGAATACTCCACTATATAAACCCTGATATAACACCGTTTAAGAAGTTTAGACCCTAAACCCTAAAACCTAAACCCTACATTATGTGTGGAGTTTAGACCATAGCTCTTATGGTTTGATAGGGTTGAGTGGGTAAGTCGAACGTGATACTGACAAAACCCTCCACCCACCTTGTGACGAAGATTTCCCCCTTGTTACGTAGCAGCAGAAAATTGTGAATACTTGCTTTTCAAAGTGTGGGGATTAGTTGAGCTGACATGGTTTTGCAGGCGGGATAGGGATGGGGATCGCACACAACAATAGACAGACATCGTCACATCGTGCAAATGCATGCAGCATGTGCAGAGGAGACATGTTCTTGGCTCTTACACCCAAAGTGTCGCTCACATGAGGAGCTTATCCCTAAACCCGAAGCCCTAAACCCTAAACCCTAGGTATGCAAGCATCGTCTCAACAAACTCTGCAAGCATCGGACCGTGCTTTTCAATGGCATTGCACCTCCATAGCCCAAAGACCGCTGCAGGATTTGGGCCTAAACCCTAAACCACCCAACCCAACCCCTCTCCCCCTCCCCTCCGGGGCCTGGGCTTCAGGGTTTTGGCTTGAGGGTTTCGGGGCTGACGTCCACTATCCAACGGTGGCACCGGAAGAAACAACCTCTCGCAATCTACTGCCTGTCCACAAAAAAGCGTCTCTACTAAGCCAGACCAAAGCTCGAACGGAATCGGGGAACGCTATTGAGATACCTAAACCCCTGAAGTCCCTAAACCCTAAACCATTGGGATACCAAACCCCTGGACCCTAAACCCTAAACCGAACCCCGAACAAATCCTGAAGTCTAAATCCCGTCATCCTGCAGCAGACCCACCCTCATTCGGCAGCTTCAACGGTTTAGAGTTTATAGGGTTTGGGGAGAGAATCCTGGATGCAGACCCCTGTAATGTCCGAATGCTCACATACCTATAACCCTAAACCCTAAACTCTGCGTTCACCCCAAACCTACATCCCCAAACCTTGGTCCCAACCCTAAACGCCTGAATTTATCTTGAACCCGAAATGCCAAACCCCAAATCTAGGTTTCCCAGTAAACCCTTGATAAGGGTTCCCTTTTCTAGAAATCCCACTTGAAACAGAAAAAGCCTCCAAAAGCTCTGCTAGCAGGTCATGCTCCCGCTGGGCCAAGATTCCGCAGAGCCCCTCGCGGCGCAGTTTTGGGTTGTAGGGGCTAGGGTTTAGTTAGGGCTCAGGGTTTGGGATTCGCTGTCGGGACTGCATGGGGATTGTGTATATGGGAATAGGAAGGCAAATGCAAACTACTGTGGCATTTAGGGTTGAGGGCTAATAACGAATCCCTTGTCTCCATAACTTCCTAGTCCCACTAAATCGCTTGGTGGGAATATCAACAATAGTATTAGGTGGTAGATGGGGAACTGTTATTCAGGGAGGGCATTAGTACTCAGTAAACGCTAAATTGAAACGCCTAAGCCCTAGGGTCTAAATTGGGGTGTAGAGGTTGCGGCACAGAGACTTGGGATTAAGACCTTGGGGGCGAAGCAGATGAGGGACTCCACTCAAGGTTGGACACGTCTGTGTAGGCGCCCGCCAATTTATGTGAGCTATCATCTAAAGTCGTTAAAGTGGTCTATATAGGGTATTTTATAGGGGTTGTTAAGGGGAATACTAAGAATTTGGACTAAAGCTCACATGGAATTTAGGGTTATGCAGCATACTATAGCTATGTAAAGAGTATTTGAGAATGATAATGGTCATGGGATAATACGGGAAGTTATTCTGAGCCTCAAGATCCCAAACTTGCAAACCAGCTTAGGAAAAAGCGTTGACAGTTTGAGGTTTCGGTGCTTGACATTTACAGTTCAGGTTTTTTTCTGCTTTAGAATTTTAAGGCGGATAGTTCCCCTTAAATAGATAGAATATGGGGTATATTGGGATCTTATTCTCATATACCCGAATTCTATCTACTCAAAGGGGGCTACATCCACAGAGCGTGTTTCAGGAAATGCGATTCAAAGTCTTCGGGCCGTCCATCACACGCTTTCAACCCCAAACCATAAGTTAAGGACACCCCCACGTGGGTACTTACCACGTGAATACCCCCATGTAACGCTCATATAAAGCTCGTATAAGGGTAATGGGGTTCTATCAGGTCTATATAGGCCTTGTTTACGGGTACCGATCTGATAACTACCCACCTAGGAAGGTTCCTGGACTAAGCCTTAAGCCCAGAAAGTTTGGGAATTGATCTACATCATCCCAAAACTATCCTGAGCCCTAAGCCCTAAACCGGAAGTTATGCTAAACCCCAAACCCTAAACACCAAACCCTATACTAAAACTAAACCCTGCGCCACTCAACCCTTAACCCCTACACCCTCACCCTAAGCTAAACGCCAAGCTTTAAGCCCCAAACCCTGAAATATGATCTCGCAACCTACATCCCAAATCCTACATCCTATAGTCCTAATTAGACCCCTAAACCCTACATATCCAGAAGTATCCTTACAATCCTCATCTAACCCCTAGGAAGCCTGAGGCCCTAAATCCCTAAACCCCTAAACCCTTAACCCCTACCTAAACTGGGTTGCTGTTAAGGAACTTAAATTAAGCTACCATAATGGGTATATATAGTAAATAATAGGGTTTCCCCAATATAGTAACTTAATTTAAGTTCCTGAGCAGCAAGCCAGTAAACCAGGAGGTCTAAACCCTAAACCCTAAACCTTCAACGCCTTTGGGTTGTCCATGACCAGAGCTGTCTCCAGACCCACGGCAAGCCGCTTGAGACCCGTGTGGCTCAGCGCACGCTCCTCTTAGGTGCTAGGGGTTTAGGGTTTAGAGTTGAAGGTTCATGGTTAGGGATGTAGGATTTAGGGTTTAGGGTTTAGGTTTGGGGTTTTGGGGCTTAGGGTTCAAGGTTTAGGGTTTAGACCTCCTCCCAAGTTGCTGCTTTAGGATTTTAGGGTCCCAATTTGAGCAGCACCCCCTTTCTTCCAGTCAGTTCCCTGCAATTCTTGAAGCCACCTATGAGAAGCCCCGTCCAGCTTCCACGTATGCAGCAAGCCCTCAAAAGGTACTACAGAGGCTGAAATGGGAGTTTCCCAAAATTATGGGGTCCACATAACAAGGATGAAAGTACATTGGGGTCTATATTGGGTTCCCCTTATTTTGGGAAACTACCAAATAAGTACCAACATTATGTTCCTAGGTTCCTTGCATTATGAAGGCATGTGACTCAACTAGACCTCATAACTACTTGGTAGTGACTCAGGTCCGACTTTCAAGGCCCTCTGGCCCTAAACCCTAAGCCTTGGGCCTCACCGAGCCCTCCTGAAGATTTAGTTTCTCAACCTTGAAAGGTTCCAGCGCTACAGGGTTGACAGTTCAGAGTTTAGGGTGTCTTTCAGAACCCATGTATAACACTCCGTTGAAGTGACAAGTTCCGTACTTACTAGGCACAAGGCGTATGTAGAAACAGTGCCCCTTCAAAAGTACTCTTAGTTGAGTTGACGGCACCCAACCCCCAAGGCTTTGAATCAGAACTTTGAAACCTCTTAACCTTGAATCCTAAATCCAAAGCCCTTACATAACCCCAACTCCTAAACTCTAGACTCCTCGACCCAAATCATGAACCAATAATACTTCACCGCATTTTCTATGATCATGTTTAGGCCTCTCGGACACATGGGGCCGCAATGGCTTCAGAAACCCTAAGCCCTAAGCCCCTATGCTCTAAACCTCTGAACCCCTAAACCCACCCAGAAAACCCTAAACCCCTAAACCCGAGAAAAAAAAAAAA
>CAJNIZ010009499.1:2443-13310 GCA_905231905.1 Symbiodinium pilosum
ACCACGACGACCACAACGACGACCACGACGACTACCAGGACGACCACGACCGCGACCACGCGGCCCTTCATCACAAAGCTTCCCCTAGGGATCCAAGTATACAAATAATGCCTACATTGGGCCCCAAAGTTTGTAAATATTACCTACACTGGGCCCCAAAGTTTGTAAATATTACCTGCACTGGGCCCCAAAGTTTGTAAATATTACCTACATTGGGCTGTTTGGATCCCTAGGGTTCATCCCTCACGTTCCAAAGAGGCGCCCGATCGCGAGCTTCGAGCACCAGGACTGAGATGCCATTTTGGAACAGCGTCCTCCGGAATGGTTTAGGGGTATATAGGCTTATATAGGTTTACATAGGGTTATATAGAGTTACGTAGGGTTATATAGGGTTATTTAGGCTTATATAGGGGTATATAGGGTTACATAGGGTTACATAGGGTTATATAGGGTTACGTAGGGTTATGTAGGGGTATATAGGGGTTATATTGGGATTAAGGTTTAGGGCTTAAGGCTTAGGGTTCAATGCTCACTGGGGTTTAGGGTTTAGAGTAAAATGTTGACTTTAAGTGGTGAAACGCCTTAGGGTGAAGCGATTGTGGAATTTCTAGCAGCCGTAAGGATGTTTCAATATCTGCACGTCCTAAGGCAGTAGGCACTTTAAACATTAGGGTCAAGGCTTTAGGGTTACAAAGAAACCTCATCATTTACCATGTATCCATAATCTGGTATCTTAACCCTCTATAGAAGCCCTATACAATGTAGACCTTATATAACCCCCATACATAACGCCTGTAAAACGAACCCGAAGGATTTCAAGAATCAACACTACTTGGAGGGTCATGGGGCTTATCACCCTACTTAAAACTGGGCTAACCTACATAAGTCCATATAGCAGGATTACGGTTTCAAGTAGCTACGTTATCCCCGTAAGCCCTGCTTTGGGTTTCAAGTACAAGTACCAAACCCTAAACCCTCAACCCTACTAAACCCTAAAGCCTAAACCCTAAAGCCTAAACCCTAAACCCCAAAACCCTACACTCCAAAAACCTAAACCCTAAACCATGAACCCTAAACCCCAACACCCTAAACCCTCAAACAAGTAACCCTAAACCCTAAAACAAGTACAGGCAGCATGCTTGGAGTCTGAGAGTTCCCTCCAGCAGCCCTGAGGGAGTCAGCTCCCCCAAGGTTGCTGGGGTATTAGAGGTTGGGGGGTGTAGGGTTTAGGGGTTTGGAGGTGTAGTTTTTAGGGTTTTGAGGTTTGGGGGCGTAGAGTTTAGGGTTTAGAGGTTTGGGGGTGTAGGGTTTGGGCGGGGCTTGGGCATCCCCACTTTTGATATGTCCAGCTGTTGGTCCAAAGAGTTTTTTCAAGCTTGCATCGTCCTTGCCCATATAAAGCTGAAACTGCGCGGCAAATATTTCTGAACACCTAAACTCGAAGCCCTAAGCCCCAAATTCTTTAAGCAAACACGTGACGTTGTTCAAGGCTACTTAAAGCACAATGATCCCCTAAAAAGAGCATGCTAGCTCCCATAATCTCGCTTTAGGGTTAACGGATAACCCTAAACCCTAAACCCTAGAGAGTTTAGGCATAAACAAATCTACACACTAATAACAAAAAGGGGCCCATCGTAGGATAATTACGGACAGAATATCAGGAAGTAATGCTGCTCATTTATCAGGATCTCAGACGACATAAACCATTAACCCGAAATCTCAGCGCCAACGTTTTGTGCTTGGCCCGCTCAGTGGCCTCATTGATCAACTCACGCTCATACTCGGGTTCACTCGGACTTGCTTGACTATGTCGCTGAACGCACATGATGAGTGCATTCGGCGCGCGTGAACCCCCTGATTTCTTGCAAGGTCGAGACGTCCCCTCGGGAAAACCTGCGTTAAGGGACTACCAGCGCCTTCGCCGGCACGATCCCGTGTGTTCCAGGCTGCGCCATTTCGAGCTTGGTCCAGATGCCCGGGAGCTGCTTATCAGCATAGAAGCTCCCATTTTCCTTTCCATAACCCTGAACCTTAAAACCCGAAACCCTAAGGACCCCTATATTACCCCTACATAGTAATTTCCATGTTCTTTTCCATTATCCCTGAGCCTTCAAACCCCAAACCCTAAGGACCCCTATATTACCCCTACATAGTAGTTGGTTTCCATCTTCTTTTCCATTGGTTCGGACAACACGGCCAGATATCTTTGAAGCTCGCCAAGTGTCCATGTTATAATAGGGCGATATAAGGGTAATCTTTTGGTTACATAGGGGTTATACAGGGACTATGTTGGGATAATGGAAAAGAAAACGGAAACTACCATTTAGTGACTTCGTTCATGAGCTCTTCAGATGAAGGTGAAGGATAGTAGTTTCCATATTCTTTTCCATTATCCCTATATAACCCTAATATTCTATCTGCTTAAGGGGGACCATAAACCTTTAACCCTACGGCGGGGGCCCTGGACCAGAACTTCAAGCGTACGATGGAGGCACCGCTGAGGGGCGTAATTTGATTTTGCTCCAACTGCAGGGGAGGAGTGGCAAGGCCGCCACCTTGCAAAACCACCTCGCCCTACAATACCCCGGCCCCAAGACTTCAAAACTTAAACAAGAAGCGCGGGCACCTAACCCTAAAGCCAACAACTTTAATCCTAAAAAGCCTGAAGCTCTGAACTCGCAATCCAAAGTCACATGTACATGTATGCTTATACATCTGCCTAGACCTACACACGCACACTCTAAACCTGAACCTTCGACTTTTTAACATTAAGCCCAGGATCAGAAATCGATAGCCCTAAATCCTTAACCATTGTGACTGTACGTCGCACTCGTGTAACCCAAATTACCTCATCCCATGATTAACTAGTAGGTGTAACCCATAGGAGTGTAGAATTTGAGGTTACAGGTAAGCCATCCTAACCTTCGACCCAGAAGGACCCTTAATTAACCCTAGTTAAGTACTAAACACCAAGCCATGAATCCTAAACTTTAAACCCTAAACCCTATGAACCCTAACCCCTAAACCCAAGACTCCATGAAGGTTAGCCTTGCAGCAGACAGCCCCGCAAGCCCGGCGCCAATGACGATGACGTCCGCGGAGGTCGAGGACGCCGCCATTTTCAAGTCTTAGGGGTTCCACTATGGGCTATTAGACCTTAAGGGTACCTTAATCTACCCTTAATAGGGTCCTAATAGGGAATTTTAGGGTCTAATAGCCCATGGTGGGTTGGGCTTTGGGCCTAAACTAAACTTGTTGGACGAAACTGTGCCACTTCTCGTGAGCAGAAACATGGGTGTCTGAGTAGAATGTTCCGTTCTCTGCGTCGCTGTGATAACGGCTTGGTGCGGGGTATGTCATGTTGAAAAATGCCTGCAGGCTTTGGACGACAGCCTTGCTGCATACTTTTGATACTACAAACACTGCATGAACTTTCTTTATAGCACTATAACTCTCTATATATAATCAGGGTCATTCAGGATTTCAAGTATCCTCCTGACAGGGGGCATCGAAACAGCACTTCACCCCATTGACTTCAGGTGTTGATGCACCTGCGTGCTGGCCTAGGGCCCAACTTCTTCAATAGTGTCAAGGCATTTTCCTGGGTGTAAACAAGCCCTCAACCCTAGACCTTGCGCTGCAGACCGTCAAGGTTAAAGCCAAATTTAACCTAAGATGAAAACACTAAACCTGAAACCTCAAACGCAAAGCCTTTAACCCTAACCTTAGATCTGTATCCTAAACCCGACACTCTTTAAGAAGGAAATTCATCGGCCCATGTAGGAAGATCGTGTCTTGTGGTGACCGGTGAGGTTCGCAGCAATTCGTGCGGCCCTTACATGTGGACTCCTAAACTAATACGTGCTGGAGCAGAGATACTTGCAAACTCCCATATGGTTTACGGTTTAGGGTTTCAGGGTCAAATCCCTTTACTGCAGAAGCCTGTCTAGTTACCAATGTTCTAGCCCCAGATGCCTTGTAGGATTGTAGTGTAGAGTACATCAAATAGACCTCAAAATCATGCTAGCGATTCTTTAGTCGATCATGCTACACCCTAAAATTACAAAGCACGAAGCCAAACCCTAGGTAAGCGACTTTTTGTGCCTTTTATAGTGTCTTTGGGTCTAATTTGGGGTCCCTTATCTCAGGCAACTACCGTGAAGTGCTTGCTTGAATAGTCTTGGAGTTGCAGCAGGGAATCTATGCCTACGAATGCAGGCGTAGTGGAAGGCTTGATATTGTACGGACTTGAACTGCTGTGGTAAATGCCTGCTAAAGCTTGTAAATTGTCGGTCCTTAGATCAACACATTCCAACACCCGTAAACTCAAACCCTCAATCCTAGGCATACATTAGGAGGACCCCCCACCCTGTAATAGTGGCATAATAGGACTATAAGAGGACCCTAATATATTCCTTATTATCCATAATAGTCACTATTACTGGGTGGGGGGGTCCACCTAAGGCATAGAACTCTAAGCCCAAACCCTAAACCCTAAACCCTAAACCCTATACCCTTAAACCCTAACCCCTAAACCCTAAACCCTAAACCCCTAAAACCCTAAACCCTTAAAACCTAAACCCCTTAACCCTAAACCCTTAAATACTAAACCCCTAAAGCCTAAACCCTAAACCCTAAACCCCTAAACCCTAAAACCCCTAAACCCTAAACCCGTAAACCCTTAACCCCTAAACCCTAAACCCTAAACCCTAAGCCCAAGAGTCTATTCGGTTCAGATGGGAACGGCGCTCCTGAGCTTCCCTATAAAGACCCTCATGGGTTCTCCCAATGACAAAAAGTCATTGGGTTTAGGGTTTAGGGTTTAGGGCAGTAAATCTCAACCCGAGCCCCAAAGGATAGTAGTAAGCAATTAGTAGCTTCCATGTCCTTTTCCATTCCCAGATAAGAATGAGTAAGGTTATGGGCTGCAACGCAAGACTTGGCCGCAGGCTGAAGTTCTCCGTACCCTTTGGCCTCCGTGAAAACTTTGCGTTTGAGGGCGTAGGGTTCACTGGTCGCAACGCGCCAGTTAAAGGAGGCCTATATCTCAGGTTGAAGGAGGCCTATATAAAGGGTAAAATGATGTTGAGCATTTAAAGTTTGGAACCCTAAGCCCTAACCCAAAACTTACAGTGGAATTCTGGTGAGAGGCTGTTGGCACCCCCAACCCCCAAAATGGGACCTTATGCTAATCATATGATAGCTATAGGGGACGAGCTTGAAAGGTTGGCGTTACCGAAGCCCTTGCAAAACATGTTCTGCAAAGCATACTTAAGGGTGGATCCATTCATTTCCAAGGCTCCTACGCTGCAGAAGCCATTCTTTGTGCAAGGAACGTGTAGGCGGATTCTGCCATCAAGTGAGGGCAATCAAAACGAGGACACTGGCCAGCACAGAGGCCTTGAACCCTCACCCCCAGAGCCCCTACTGGCAGGAATAGGTTGTGTTCTTTCATTTCCCCAAGGAACAGCTGACGATCTCAACTCCAAGCCCTAATCATTAATCCCAAGAACCCTGCGTGGCCCCAAGTCCTTAAACGTTATCCATGAGTAGCAAGGCAACAAGATCTACGACCCTTAAGAGGGTTTAGGGGTTTGGGGGCTTAGCGTTTAAGGTTTAGGGCTTCCGGGTTCAGGGTTTAGGGTCACTGTTAACCTAAAATCTCAACGCGATACCCTTAACAAAACAGAGCCCCCAAACCGAAACCCTCAACGCACAACCCTAGCCCTGAGCCCTGAACCCTGGCTGAACCCTTAAGCCCTAAATCCAATCCCAAACAAGACTCAAACGCACCAGGGTACATGCTGCGGCCCGCTGTTTCCAGACATCCCCAAGTCCGAAACCCTGAGCCCAAAAAAAACGATAAAGCCCTTAAATACACCTAAATAACCCCTATAGAACTCCTACCTATCCCTAAAATCCTTACTATAACCCCTTAACTAAACCCTAAGCCCTAAACCCTATATACCCCCAATACAGACCCCAAATACTACAGTCTTTATTATGGGAGACCCCAAAATGGTACCCATAATTTTGGGAAACACCTATATCCCTGTAATCCTTACTTTAACCCCCTGAAGTAGATAGAAGAAGGGGTATAGGGGGATCTTATTACAAAGTAACCCAAAGCCATATTCTATCTACTTAAGCGGCACTATAACCCCTGAACTCTAAACCCTAAACCCTAAATCCTCAACTCTAAACTCTAAACCCTAAACGAACCATGGGATGACTTAACTGGGTTCTTGCTGAAACACCATTAAAACAGTTTTTTTTATTATTGATATTGGGCCCAGGTATCCATAAAAATGTAAAATTTTGTTCTACAAGAGCCCAGTTAAGGGGGACTATAACCCGCCTTTCCCAAGAGCGCCTCCCAGAGTGCCAGCAATGCGGTCAGCGAGGTTTTGTCCAGGACCCCAGAAGGAGGTCCAGGCCTCTCCTGGGTTTAGGGCTTTCGGGCTTTCGGGGTTTAGGGGTTTAGGGTTTCGGGGTTTAGGGTTTAGGGTTTAGGCTTTAGGGCTTGGGGTTTAGGGTTTAGGGTATAAGGTTTAGGGTTTAATGCTCCAAATCCTGACGACCCTAAGTACCGTATACCTTGGGAATTATAGTACTCTAGTAGACTAAGGTCATGCAGGATTGTTCCAGTCAGCAGTAGTAAGTAGTGAGGGAATAGGCTACAGGGTATAGGGAGGGGGGTTTAGGGTCGAGGGTAGGGCAGAATAACTTGGATTATTACATGGTTTGTGGTACTATGTGTATCGTATACTTAGTAATTCCCCTAAAGCTACTGTCGAGGCCCCATGGGTTACAGTAAATTAGTAAAAGTAAAAGAGCACCAACTACGCATTGCTTCAGATTGAATAAGGGAGTCTGTGGTATGTAACCCATGCTTTGAATTTTCTCTCCTCCAAAATGGACACCAAATATGTACACCGACCAGAATGCCCAAGGAACCCTGTATGCCCTCATGATAAAACATAACAAAAACCTACCTGATGTATTGTACCGTCGAGGTTTGCGGGCCTGGGGTTCTGGGTGCAGGGGCGGGCTAGGGTTCAAATACAGACAGGGTTTAGGCTTGGGTGCTTGCGGGAGATCCAGACAATTGGTTTCTTGCTGGACCCTAAGGTACATAAACAACACTCGTTGGCCCCAAATCTACAAATGATGCTTACCCAACCTTTAAAGTACCGACTTTCAGCCCAGCCCAAGGTTTAAACAATACTCATTTTCAACCATTTTGCAGTTCTGGGCGCCGTTTTTGCTGCAAGGGCTTCCTAAGCAGCCCCAGTAGCACACTAGGACGACGTCTGGCGAATGTAGCGGCACAAGCAATTGAACATCGTTGCGGGGCACGCTATACTTTAGCTATACAACAGTTATGTAGGAATATGTGTTTTACTTGTTCCGGCTTTTACATTCAGTAGGAGGGACATGCATGCTGAATAGCCTGCAGAACTCCTCCTATATAATCCCCTTTTATAAACCCCCCCTTAAGGAGTTTAGACTATAGCTCATATTCCATTCTCACAAGATGCTGGGGATCTATGTCTTTGGGCCCAAGGTCTACAAAAACCACCTACTCTGGACACCGGACACTTTGGAAGAGATACCTCAAACAGACCTCAACACCCCGGTCCACCTCACAGGGCAGGGATATGCAGGAGTTAGGGTGTCGAGTTAGTAGTGCAGAATGAAAAGGAAAATTTTTCGAAACCTGCTTGAAACCTTGCATTACAACCTACCAAATTGAAAGGGCTTGGAGAGTATATCATACTCTAGGTATATAAGGCTTTTTGGGGAAGTTTGTTGGCAATAAATGTCCAGGCCTGCACTTTGCCATGGACCTCTTTGGTTCCATGAAGGAAGGGGTGCGAAAGGATTAATGTGGCCAGTCCCGCTGCCAACTTATGTGGGGATGCATAGTGGTGATACGGATGGGTTAGGAGGACCCCCCCACCCTGTGATAGTGATATAATGGGACTACGAGTCCTTATTCTCCCTTATAGACACCATTGCAGGGAGGGGGGCCCACCTAAGTGATACGTATGGGCCATCACCAGAGCATTCACGATTTTGTGTAACATTCACAGGATTCAACCTACATACTCCCAAAATGAACCCTAAACCCTAAACCCTAACCCACAAAAAGTGGATCCAGCAACTCGAAGAACCTCCATACTGGAATTCGGTGCTAGCAAGAACCACGCGATCGTTTGCAAAACTGAGGAGGCCTCAATGTAGACGCTAATATATTAGGAGGACCCCCACCCTGGAATAGTGGTATAATAGGAATATAAGAGGACCCGAATATGATCCCTATTATCCCCTATAGTCACTATTACTGGGTGGGGGGTCCACCTAACTAATATAGTATGATCCAATACAACCCTCCACCCTAAACCCCAGTATAGCACTTTCCATGTTCTTTTCCATTATCCCTATAAACCCCTTCTGATCCAAACCCAAACTTTAGCAACCCGTGTAGGTCTTGTAAGGTCTCAGGCTCGCATCAGGGCATGTGTCTTGAGACCTGCTTGAACTCCTTTCGTAGGGATTTACTGGGTTGCTGTTAAGGAACTTAAATTAAGTTACCATAATGGGTATATATAGCAAGTAATAAGGTTTCCCCAATATAGTAGCTTAATTTAAGTTCCGTAACAGCAACCCAGTTTATGAAAAGTGTACTACGTTGGAGGTAGGGGTGGTACAAGGCTGGACTGCGAGAGTGTAGATTTAAAAGTTCACGCTCTTGCCAGCTTTTGCTAGTCATTGTGCGGTCTTCATCTACGGGGCTTAAAGGGACAATCGGCACAAAATGACATGTCTGCACCCCTACACCAGAAATCCCAAGTTACCCTCGTGATAAGCAATGAAGGGAGGAACGGATCTCGACATCTCTATACTAGTCCCTGCAACCCATTCCTACATCCGGTTATACCGTAACCCTATATTCTATGAGCCATTTTCTAAACTCGTAGTATCCCCCTCAATACCCCCTATACACTCCCCTATATGCTATATAACCCCCTTAACGGAGTTTAGATTATAGCTCAAATGGTAATTACCACGAGTTGTCGATTCCTTCATTCCCTACACACCACCAACAAGAAGCAGCCACCCGAACGTTGGGCTCCGCGCCGGGTCAAGATGTTCCTGCTGCAAACGCAACGCCTGCCTTGCAGATGTGAAGGCGTTTCATAAGTTTTCTTTTTCCCCCTTACCTTTTCCCCAAGGCATTAATCCTTAGAAATGCCAGTCTGCACGGCTAAGGTGCAAAAGCCCCGACCCCAAACGAAACTGAAGTTGCCACCCGGCAGTGACCAATTATGTTATGGGTCCTGGAAACCACCCCTCCATGCTCTAAACCCCAAACCCCACACCCTGAACCCTAAACCCTCAACCCTAGACCCTCAACCCAACCCCATACTTCCTTGTGGGGAGGTCAAGCCATGAAATTTTGCCTGACGCGATTATGGGAAGAATGGCACGCCGAATACAAACATTCAGCAGGAAGTGCAACAAATCCCACATGACCCTAAATACTTTCTACAAGGGGAATTATTGTTGCTATTCTTCTTACAATTACTATCATATTGTTCAATAGTTGTATATGTATATCTACAGATATTCATACAGGCCATTCAGGATCTTTAGCATCAACAGTAGGAAGTACCAAAAATCCTGGTAATTCTCAAGCCCCGCTCGAGTCAAACACATGAACCCCCGTATCGAGGGTTTGGGGTGCGGGTGTTAGGGCTTTGGGGTTTAGGGTTGAGGGCTTATAGGGCTCTAGGGTTTGGGGTTTAGGTTGGGCTCTAGGGTTGCGGGCTTAGGTTTTAGGGTTTCAGGGTTTAGGTTTTTGGTTTTGGGCGTTAGCGTTTAGGGTTTAGGTTTTAGGGCTCTAGGGTTTAGGGTTTAGGGTTTCGGTGTTAGGTCTCTATGGTTTAGGTTTTAGGGCTCTATGTTGCGCCAAAGTGGCGCCTGGAACTTGGCCATGCCCTGCCCTATGATGGTATAGACTCTCCACGAACACCTTCTGTATCCCTTCATAGACTCCCCCTGATTTGAAAACATGTAGCCATGCCCATAAAGAGGCTGAACCACACCAACCTGTTTACTGGGTTGCTGTTAAAGAACTTAATTTAAGTTACTGTATTGGGGAAACCCTATTATTTACTATATATACCCATTGTGGTAGCTTAATTTAAGTTCCTTAACAGCAACCCAGTATTTAGCCCCAGGTTCCTTTTCATGTCCGATTTCCTCTCCATCTGATTCCCAAGCAAAAACCTTTGACTTGAAGTCTGTAAACTCCCTAAACCCTAAACCCTAAATCCTAAACCCTAAGCCCTAAATCCTAAACCCTAAATCCAAAACTCCATGAAACCCTGGAGCGCCATTGTAACCCTATACCTGGGCCCCGGATGTCCTACCTTCCATCGAGACAAAACCCGAAAAAGGAAGGACACCCCGGGTCCAGGTATACGGGTTGTTCTCAAAATCATGGGCCGCTTTTGCTAATAGGTTGTATAATGTTGTATATCTTGCGGCACCTAATATTTCGGGGTACCAAAATGGGACCCCTAAACCCTAAAGCCTAAGCCCTAAACCCTAAAGCCTAAACCCTAAACCCTATAAACCCTGGGAACTACCCCTAGGTCTATCAATCCCATGACACCTCCAGGCCGCGGCGTCCACGACGCTGCAAACCAGCTCCCCAAATCTGGGCAGCGGCTCCAACGTTCAGGAATCAACAACGGTTTAGGGTTTATAGGGTTTATGGGGTTTAGAGGGTTTATAGGGTTTATAGGGTTTATGGGGTTTATGGGGTTTACGGGGTTTATAGGGTTTAAAGGGTTCA
>CAJNIZ010009500.1:0-10789 GCA_905231905.1 Symbiodinium pilosum
GAGAGCCAGTGTCGTCGCCCCAAAGAAGTGTCAAGCGGGCCAACCAGAAGGAACCCCAAGTGTTTGAGACCGCCGTAAATCCTAAACCCTGAACCCTAAACCCTACGCCCTAAACCCTAAGTGGTTTGGGGTTATTAGCTTCAACATGAGCCTAAATATTTAAGTGCTGTCAACGCCCGCATCCCAATATCTAGATGAGCTACTGTCAATGTTAGGTTTGCCAGGGGGACTGTTAATGGTGGACATAGGGGTAGTCGGTAGTTAGTATCGTCCCGAATATATTCCTTAGTAATGACCCATGTGACCATGTGCATCAACTATATGGGAAATCTTGATTGTAGCTCACATGTTGAACATGGTTTCGCCCCCAAATGTTGGATTTCGCCCTCCCCGCAGCCTTTTCCGTAAGGGCCTTTCTTCAGGTCCTACAGAGGCCGTCTTACCCCTGCAGGCTACGGCCAAGCCCTGAAGGGTTTTTGGGGGTCCGTGTTGTAGAGGGTCGGCCCCGGACGAACCTTGTGATCAGCACAGCGCAGAGCGCTCTGTGTAAACGCTGGGTTGCTGCTGGGCTTTGGGCTTGGCTTTGGATTGATGTAACCCCCTCCGCTTAAGGGCAACCTCCCCGATCCCACCCAAAAACCAGCTATTCTCCCTAATCTACAATGGTGCTGCCGTGGGGTACTTATTACTGGGAGGGTGGTGGGGACCTAAACCCTAGACCCTCAATCCTAAACCCTGGACCCTAATAGCAGTAATAGGGCTGTTTTGTGTGCCCCATTGATCCTCCAGTATCAGAATACTTCCGGCGCCTCAGCTCGTTTTACAAGCCACCCTAAACCCTAAACCCTAACCCTAAACCCTAAACGCGCCTCAGCTCGTTTTACAAGCCTCGGCAACTCAGGAGTGCAAAGTGTGCATAGTTTGCATGAAGGCTCCATGAAAGGAATGTTGTCTTGCCAGAATCTTGCATGTAGATAGAATATGGGGTATATGGGGATCTTATCATAGTATACCCAAAGCCATATTCTATCTACTTAAGGGAGACTATACCCTTTGAAAGGGATGGACCATCAGGAACACACCTTTTTCAACCGGGGTCCTAAGCAAAAAGGAACTTACTTTGTTACGGCAAGTTTGGGATTGCCTGTGAGCAACTACATGTAAAATGCCCCGGAATGTGTTGATGCACGTGTGCCCGTATGCTGTGACCCTGCAGGACTTCAAGCCCAGAGAACTGGCATCCTATGCATCCCAAACATGTTGGGGTTTCTCGATGACGCCCACTAAGCCCGAAACCTACACCCAAAAAAACATGGAAACCCATGAGGACTTTGAAGGCTAGTTTCCCCCTTAGAATGGGGGGAAATGTGGAGTTGCATCGTCCGTGGGGTACAGGTAGCTTGTTTTGTGCGCTGCAGCTGTTCCGGTGCTGCTATTGTAAACATCGCTGTCGCTCTTCTTTGAAACAAATGGCGGGACTTGCTGACTTGCAATCCATGCAAGTGTCTCAGAGATAACCAGTCATCCGGTGTTGGACCTTGGACCTAGCGTTATATGGACAGTCAGGAGTTGCAACATGTTGTGTTCAGATGAGGCGTAAAAAACGCCTGCGAGGAGAGCCTTAAATTGCGAAGGAGTGTCGTGGCGACGGCTGCGAACACTGGGCCGACCTGGAAAGCAGGTTGAAAAGCACGCCGAAGAAATTTATGCGACTGTACCTCACCTGACCCCGAACATTGGCTTACCTAGCAAATGGTCCAGAAAAGGCAGTAGTGTTTTAATCTAAGGACTAGAGCAAGAGCAAGACTATTGGCTTGCAGCCTTCATCCATTTTTACTTTTCCTATATACTGTAACTAACTTACATCTAAAGACCTTGTTCTATGTGGTGAGAGCTTCACATTGTCCTTGTTGCCTAAGGCCATGTATTTCTGTAACATAAATACTTGTCTAAACAGTGAAACAGTGATGCTATAGTACGCCATGGTGCGCAGGAATAGATTTCCCTCTGGTTGTAGTGCTTTCCTAAGCCAATACAATGCTGCTTGACTCAGACACGGACCTTCTGGGGGATCAAAAGGTTCCGGGTCCCGGGAGGCTAGTAGGCTTTGTCCTCCCGGGTGTAGAAAGGTCATCCTAATTTTGGCTAACCATGATATTGAAAGTAATGCTAGTGACAAAGTCTGGAAAGTGTGTGCGCTAGCTCGACATGTTAGGACCGTAAGGCCCTCGTTCGCGACATTTTGTTTTTCTTGGAGACCCTGGGCAACTTGGTTGATGTTAGATGTGTATTTATACTTATTATTAGGATCTGTTTGCGTCCCGTCGACCCGGTGGACAGCTCTAGTTGCCACTGTGCTCACGGATCGAAGCAGCATGTACTCCATGTCATTGTCATAAAGTTGATAGGTTTAGTGTTCAGGGGTTCGGGTATGGACGTTGACAGCAGTTAAAAGAAGTTTGACCCAATGAGCACATCCGGCAAGGTGCTTGCTTCCAGCTGTAAAGAGACTTCCGCAGTCAGCGCTGGTCAGGCAAAGCAGACCGCCTTCTTGGAGGGTAACGGGTAGCTACGAATAGGACCAAAATTAGTTCTGCAGCATACTCCAAGTTGCCATGCCTGCTGCTTCTCGGTAAAGCAGACGAGTATCTCTTGCGGGGGGCCTCTGACACGCGGAAGCCCCCGGCTGTGATAGGAAACAGGAAACACCTTTCTCCTCAGCTTGCTAGTGGTTAGTAGGGATTGAGAGAATATATTCTATGGGGATGCCCTACCAGCCCTAAACCCTAAAACCCAAACTCTAAACCCTAAGCCCTAATCCTAAGCCCTTAGCCCTAACCCCTAAACTTTATAGATATTCCCTTATTCCTGAGTAACCACCAGTAATTAGGAGTGACAAAAGTTCTGTTCAGACAGGCTTGCCTGAAGACTTGAAGAGCCAGGCTTGCCTCCAGATGGCTCTTACGTGGGAGTGATGGAATCTACTTCGTTAGGGTTGAGGGTTGAGGGTTTGGGGTTGGGTTTCTTTCCTTCACTCTGGGGAGCCAAGAGAGGGTCTTTGAGAGTCCCAAACACGAGATTCTGGCGAGAATATGAGGTGCGAGGGGGGCAGCTGACTTCCGTGTGCGACTTGCGAAGGAAGTGGCTAACCTGTAGCCTTTTTGGGGTGTACACGGTCCGACCCTAAACCCTAAACCCTTATCTGGTTTTGGCTAGGAAGCTCAGCAGCTAGGCAGAGTTCAGAGCTTTGGGGGGAGGGGGGAAGTCTCAAAATTGTGGGCGCTGAGGTCTTCACAGAGCAATTGCATTATTTGGGTGCGTAGATAAAAAAGGGTGGGGGGTCTCAAATTTTGAGAAACAGGAGATCTGAACAGATTGCTATAGTTTACCACTAGCGTCAGTTCCCAACATGCTTGTGTAGCAACTAGATTCAGCACGGTTGTGTCATAGTCGTAGTCACTGGATATCATTGTCATTTGTATTGTCTTCGTTTCTTTTGTAAATAGTTAAGAAATCTATAGCATGCTAGTTTTGTTATCCCGTAGCTGAATATTTGATAGTTCGGTGCCTTCACATACCTTGGGTGAGTGTTCCACCCACCAGTAGCGACCACAAAAGATAATTGTACTTGTGCTCGTGTCCGTCTAAATTCCTTGTACACCACTAGTAGCTATGGGAGATCTTCGAGCAGGGCCTATGATGTTGTGAGGATTTCGCGCGTCCGCAGCCGCTTCCGGACCATGAAGAGACCAACGGGTGGCCCAAACGGCGAATTGTTCACACCATCGATCAGACTTCTTTTCCAGTATCCCAAATGTAACCCCTATATAATCATTTATAACCCCTCATAGCCCCTGCATAATCCCCAATAGAACCCTACATGATCCCAATATAACCTCTTATTCTCAAGATTCAGGCCTTCACTTGCCGGAGACAGCAGCACAGCAGAACAGGAGCAAAGAGTCAGAAATTGCTGCCGGGGTTACTCAAAAGGACCTAGTCACCCCTAAGTAGATGAAACCAGAATAGCACGGACACATTTAGTGCATTCATCATACATACCCCATTATAATCCCTATATAATCCCCAATATAACCCTATATAATCTCAATATAACCCCTTACTCCTGATTCCCATCTTGCAAGAGTTTGGGGATCAGCGCCTCAGCGTGGACCAACTTGAGGACCAGCAGGCACAAGGTTTAGGGGTTCAGGGCACAAGATTCGGGTTCAGGGTTTAGGGTTTAGGGGTTTAGGGCTTAGGGTTTAGGGTTTGGAGTAAATTCAGAGTCTAGGCTTGGGTTTGGGGACTAGGGTCAAGGGATTCGGGCAAGGGTTATAGCGCGCAGTAATCTGAAACAATAGGAAACTACCCACTGCATGTGGGGCTTCTGGAGTGAAGTAACGGGTTGAAGGTAGATTAAGCCTTATGTGATTTTGGGCCGCAGTGCGGGCAGGCTGAGTCAGAATTCGCAGACCCAGCACCACACCAGACTTAGGGCCTGGGGATTTGGAAATGGAAGCAAAAACCGGGGTTTAAGGTTTGGGGTTTATGGGTTTAGGGTTTTAGGGGTTTAGGATTTAGGGGCTTAGGATTTTGAGTTTATGGGTTCAGGGTCTTAGGGGTTTAGGGTGAAGGGTTTAGGCCGTCCTTGAAATTGTGACTTGGAGGGCTCGGAAATCCTCCCCGTGAGCTCTTCTAAAGCGTTCTGAACGCGGCATGGTGTGGAAACAGGTTTCATCAAATTCTTGTGCTATGAAAAACAATACACTCTATAGTAGTTTCCGTGTTCTTGTCCATTATCCCTATATTACTCCATATTCCCCTGAATTACCCTAAATTACCCCAGATTACCTTATATTACCCTATATTAAATGGGAGTGCAGGTCGGAAGTCGCGTATGCTCACATCCCACTACCATTCGCCACTACCGTTTAATTGAGAGGACCCCGATATGGACCCCCAAAATACTATAGTCCTTATTATAAGGAACTCCAAAAAGGTACCAATATGGACCCCAAAATATTATAGTCCTTATAATAAGGAACCCCAAAAAGAAACCCTAAACCCTAAACCCTAAACCCTGTACCCCTAATTTTGGGAAATTCCCATTTCCCTGTCAGCCTTCAGGTTCTGCAGTGCCAGCCATGCTAGTATAGGGGTTGATTGGGGTCATATTGGGATAATGGAAAATAGAATGGAAACTACTACAGTATATTCGGGTTGTTTGGGGTCATATTGGGGGTTGTATTGGGATAATGGAAAAGAAAATGGAAAAGAAAATGGAAATTACTATAGTATATTCGGGTTCAGGGTTCCCATCCAGACTTCTGCCACAGTTTTTCCGGGTTTCGGCGAGAAGGAATGCCTGCCAGGTAGCATCATGGCGCCTACTGAAGAGGCAACGGGCCTATCTTGCCGTGCTCGCTGACCAACACTGGCTGCTTGCGTGTGCTGTTGGGGTCGTTTCTCTAAATAAGGGGACCCCAATATGGACTCCAAAATACTATAGTCCTTATTATAAGGAACCCCAAAAAAGTACCCGGAAACTTCCATACGTCGAGGGGCAGGCGCTTGGAATATGTGCAACCGTTCCCTTTCACAGGCATTTGTGCTCAACGCAGAGGTAGTTCGCACCTGCTTAGAAAGCGCTACAGATCACTACAGACCCGACGCAATGGCTTTCTTCTCCCTTAGTATGGTGCTCTCCCTGGCAGCACTCACTGCCGCGGAGACCTCCTTCTCTACCTCGCATGCACAGCTCGAGGCCAAGATGATTCTGTACACCAACAGCTCCTGGCATTTGGGAGGCTTTTGCCTTGACCAAGCCGGGGAGGGGACCACCAAAGCAGCTGAGATCCATGCCCGCGTGGAGTGGGAGGGCACCAAGAGCCTCGGAGAGACCGGGCCCGTGATGTTGGTGGCCTTTGATGCACGGGAGGAGCGCTGGGGCGCAGTGAAGGACTCCTGGGGTCAGATGCCTTGCGAGGAGAAGCTGCAGGCGGCTACCATGTCACGTCAGCTTGGTGGGGCCCATTCTTACGATGACTTCTTCTTCCGCATCAACGTGCACCAGAGCTCAGCTATGAGGGACTGGCACTTCGCAGTGCTCACCTGCGGTGCTACGGAGCGTGCCCAGTTCTCCTTGACGCTTCAGGCGCGCTCCTTAAGCTCAGGAGCATCCCCTGCGGTTTAGCTATTGTCAAATTCATGAGGGGGTTTCCCAAAATTAGGAGTACCTTTTTGGGGGTCCCAATAATAAGGACTATAATATTTTGGGGTATATATTGGGGTCCCCTTATTTTGGGAAACTACCATGAAGCCTCAAGTTCTAAGCGTCATGACGCGCAGGCAACACATGGTGCTCTGAGCATCTTCGGGGCTAACACCCACTTCCAGACCAGTAGCTGCCCCGCTGAGCTTCGGCAGCAACTTAAGCAGGGGTGCCCCGAGATTGGGGATCCATAGTAATGGTAATAATGATAATAATAATAGTAGTAACAGTAATAATAGTAATGATAGTCATAGTTTTGGGAAGCCCGTCCTTGTCTAAGATCTTCGGCAAGGTTCAACCATTACCAGCAAAGGCTGGGTTTTGATGTAGCGTTGAATCCCGCAGTTCGTTTGCTGATCGGTGCCAGCTCAAGCTTTTGGATGCATTTGATGTGGCCATTCGCCTCAGGATGGGACTCTTCAGGATTCCCGGTTTCAGGTCAGGTCCAAAGCTATTCATGTCTTGTTCAACCGCTAATTCACGGAGACCAGGCAATCAATTTTTGCAAAGGGAGTAGTCCAGCAGCGGCCTGTTTCCTCAATTAGCGACACTTTTTCCAGGTGTGCTGAGTTATCCGCAACTTTCGCGGCTGCTTTGGGCATTACAAGCCCTCCCCCTTGTTGAAGTTTGCTGAAAAAACCTACTGCACCCGCAGCCCTCTTCGTATTGGGTTGGATTTGACGCAGCTACTTAGCTGCTGAGCTCAGCAAGCCTCTGCCTACTGAATCTAATGGAGCTTCAATTAAAACAGCTGAGGCTCTCTGCAACCTTCTTGTTATTGATGTGGTTTGAAAGCTACAATCCAATTTGTTTGGGGAGCTTTTCAACCGCATTCTGCTTGGGGTGTCTAGTACACGAATGAGGATCGACGGCCACATACAGACTAGAAGGGTATCGTGAGGCTTGTCAGTGCATGGGGCTTGGGGGAGGGGATGATTACTACTATTATTAATTTACGATTTACTGTTATTACGATGAGTAATGTTATCATATTATGACATTCATTGTCCCTAAACTCCTAAAACTTTGCATGGGGTCCCCGGTGCACCGAGCTTTCTAACAATCTTTCCCAAAGATTGCTCTGAGAGCCTCAATCTCCACAAGCCACCAACAAGGAACTACATTTCCTGTTGTCCTGTTGTGATAGACAGCCTAGACTCATCCCAGTTTCCAGTCTACTCTACATTAAGCTCCTAAACCCTAAACCTTAAACCCTAAACCCCATTGCATCTGATGGCCGTGTCTGTTCCACCAACCCGAAACCCTAAATCCTAATCCCTAATCCCTAAACCATGGCTCTTCCACGAAGGTGCAGAGCATGAATTGGCTGGAGGCCGCCCATGATGAGGTGCCCCAGCCGCAAGCAACCACACGAAAAAAAAGAGCTATAGTCTAAACTTCTTAAAGGGGTTGAACGCTTTCCTGGGGGTCATATGGGGTTTAATGTTGGGTCCTGATTAGTGTGGGGGCCCCACCCCAAACAAAAATGGGGACCCATTTAGTGTAGGGGTGGGTGTACACCCCAAACATTCCATGGTTTTTAAGTTCTACCAGTAATTGACATTCAATAGGAGGAATCAGGATCTGCTCGGTAATAGATCAGAAGGGTTTTAGAAAGCATTAAAAGGGTTTCTATTGACTTATTCTCAGAATTATTTTATTTGGCCGCGCAACTTCGCACAATTAAGGACCCCCAAACGAACCTAGAGGGTGGTGAACAATCACAGTTGAGGGCCCCCACACTAATCGGGATCCAACATTAGGGTTTAGGGTTTAAACTCCCAAATGGGGATTATATCGGGGACTACTATAGGGGTTATGAAGGGGGATACTAGGAGTTAAGACTATAGCTCATTTGGCGGTTTTCCAGAAGCAGGGGTGGGGCCTCCTTTTAACAAGGATTATTTAGATGTATTTGGGGTACCACTACATCCCCAATACTATCCATGCTCAGGTTGGCTTCTGGCTGCTGCTGGTCGTTGTGCTACTGTTTGGATGCTCCTCAGTGCTTGCCATCGTTGCCTGCCGCCATTTCCGTAAGAAGGCCATGGGCTGCCTTGTTGTTGGACGAGGGACATTAAGGATTACAAAATATGTGGATATATGGGTGTCGTACGGGGTTATGTAGGGATTATGGGGGTTGTATAGGGTGTTGTAGGGCTTATGTAGGGATTATCCGGGGTTCAGGGATAGCACCCCAACAGTGGAGTAGCAAAAGGAAAAGAAGATTGAGAATGAAGTGGAAGCTGGGATTATACTATAGTAGTTTCTGCTCAGGATTTCCAACAATTGCCAGGGTTTTGGGGGCGGTTCTTACCGCAGGGATTCAGTATCTTAGGCATATAGAAGGTCCTCCATTTTTAGAAACTGCTAGACGTGGCTGAAGAAGACGTGCCCACAAAACGCGTCCTTGCTCACAAGATGGGCAGCCCAACAAGAAAAGACGTGGGGGTTCCCACAATTAGTGGTACATCTTTGGGGTCCCCATAATAAGAACTATCTTATATTAAGGGACCTCTATTTTGGGAAACTACTACGCTCCCGTTTCTCCGGGTTGCCAGATAGCATGTGTGCGGCTCGCAGGCCCTACAAAGGAAACGCGGTTCCTTGATAGGTTTCAAGAAGCAGGGCTTGATACCCTGACACTTATAGTCCCCGCCTGAGTAGATAGAATATGACTTTGGGTATATTATCGCGCGATTATAATAAGATCCCCATATACCCCCTATTCTATCTACTTAAGGGGGACTATACACAACAGGAATACCCCATGTTGCGTCTTCTGCATACCTTGAGCCGGGACCATCCACAGCTGCCCCAGTTGCCTTAACTCCTCCATCATGTGGCCGTTTGGGTCATAGAAGCGGGCTACACTGGCCTATGACCCTCCAATTTGAAATATGCCTCGTGGAGAGAAAGTGCCCCAGCTCTGCCAGCATTTCCTAGGGCCCGGGCTTGAATGTTGGGAAGGGCGGTGTCTCCTATCCCAACTCCTTGGCCAGTTTGCCTCGTAATGCACCCCCATCCCTTTCGATCAACTTTCCAGCTACCACCCTAAACCCTAAAACCCTAAAACCCTAAACCCTAAACTACCATCATCTCCCCATCCAACGTGCGAACCTCCCCAGGCCTCAGGGCGACATTCCTGAGCGCTACCGTCACTACAGCCTTCCATCACCTTCATATGGAGGGGTTGTCAAAATTGCAACTCCTATATCAAATATTCCCTTTCTCCTTACTAGCCCCAAGATATACCCTATTATAATGTAGTAGTTGCCTGTTTCTTTTCCATTCTTCAGGGTGCCCAACAGGGGACCGTGATTTTCACAGCCCTCCATATGGACCAAGGGAGCTTGGCATGAGTCTAGGGCTCAGGGTTTAGGGTTGATTGCCTCTGGTTAGCGATGGCTTGTGAGATGGTCTATTGGGGCCTTTTATTCATAAAAACCAACAGTACGTCAAAATCAGCCCATACATCAATCAAGGACTGGGGGATTAGTTCTATTTATGGGTTATTAGGGCCTGCATGGGTTTGTTAGGAGGATATGGGAGGTTGTCAACATCATGGTCCATTCTTGGTACCCAATGTACCGTGGCCGCTGTATTCTGGCAACCCCAAAAAAGGGCTATGGTTTCGACAGCCCACCATATGGGAGTGTTGCAATGGATGTCCGTTCATTTCTTCCCTACATACGAGTTTCAGTACCATGGGTAGGTATAATTGGGGTTATAAACAGGGTAGTTGTAGTTCGAACTTTGTGTAAGCTTCTTTTGGGTACTTATACTCCTACTTGCAATTGTGTCTATGTGGAGGGTCAGGGGGATTGAGCAAGTAGATTACTCTTGGTGTACGGTAGCTATGGTATGGATTAAAGGGATTTGCAATTTGGGTAGTTCCAAACATTTAGGTTCCATTTTGGTACCCCTAAATATCAGGTGCCGCAATACAATCTAGAATCAAAAGGGGCCCATATTTTTGAGAACCGCCCATATACATACTAAGTCACCCTGACCCTCCAAGTATTTCGCAAGTAATGGTCCGGGCAGGCGCAGATGCAGCGCTTTGAGAACACCGCTGTTGCCGGTGGAGCCGAACCTGTCATCGGCAGGCAATGACTGTTTAGGGTTTAGGGTTTAGGTTTTAGGGTTCAGGGTGGGGAGAGCTGACAATCCCTCGACTTATGGGGGCTCCCAACATAGTACCCCTAACTTTACCCAAAACCGTAAGCCCTAAACCCCAAGCCGTAAACCTTAACCCCATATAACCCTATATAGTCCCAATAGAATATATTCCTTGTATAACCCTTATATTCCCCCCCCAAGCCCTAAACCCTAAACCCTAAAGCCCTAAACCCGGGGAGACTTCCTTATCTCTGCAATTTGTCTGCAGGCCTTGCAGTCAACTCGGTGAGGCAAAGGTGGTGGATGGCCAGATCACCAGGGACCGTTTAAGGTTTTAGGGTTTTAAGGTTTTAGGGTTTTAAGGTTCAGGGTTTTAAGGTTTAGGGTATTAGG
>CAJNIZ010009502.1:32673-83980 GCA_905231905.1 Symbiodinium pilosum
AAAGGGGCCTTATTAAGGGGTTCCTTATAACTCCTATAACCCATTGTGGTAACAGTTACTGTAAGGGGGAATGACCCCAGATTCAGGGGACGCTTGAATCAGGGATGTCTGGATGGGCTCCTAGGCTGTGAAGTCAAAGAACATTCTTTAAAAGGGGAGGTGACGGTGACATTCAGTGTTTAGGGTTTAGGGTTTAGGGTTCAGGGTTTAGGGTTCAGGGTTAGGGTTTAGAGTTTAGGGTTTCTGTAGTGGCGTTGAATAGCATCAGCCCCTATCAGTGTTGCAGACATGGGGCCTTCACTGATCATTCTTTGTGCCATGCAAGGTTCCAGTTACTTGGTTGCGAGTATCGTACTGTTGATACTAAAAATCCTGCATGACCTTAGTATACTATAGTACCATTATTCCCAAGGTATAAGCTACTTAGGGTCATGCAGGATGTTTAGTATCCACCGTATTTAGCAAGGACTGATGTGTTGCAGTCTGCAAGTCTCCACCCCCATAGGCTGACGTCTGATAACAGCAATTTCGAGTGAAAGCATCTGGGCCTGGGCCAAGAATTCTTCTGAGTTTCAAGGTTTTTTGCAGGACCCAGTCAGACCTGACCTAATCTAACCAGCATGTGAAACAACCCGCCTTACACAAGAAGCCTCGTGGCCTTGCGTTTGCAGGAGGGGGAGTGGGCATCCTTCAACAGTAAGAACCAGCCCACTGGCTTGTGGTGTGTTGTGCATGCGAAAGTCGCTGCGCAGCTCTTCCCTGACCTCTCCCCGGACGCTGTTGCTGCCCTCTACCACGAGGACTCAGAAGTTCTGCGGACCGACAGGTTGATGAGGCAAGTGCAAACCTCGAGGATGATGTTGAGTTCAGCTTGCCTGCAACTGTGAGCTCAACAGCAAGCCAGGGAATCCGTTTGTACTTCCAGTTATAGTCCCCCTTAAATGGAGATAGAATATGGGGTATATGGGGGTCTTCTGATAATATACCCCAAAGCCATATACTATCTACTTAAGGGGGACTATAGGCTTCTGCAGTGATGGCGACGTTGTTCGCGTTACTGGCCGCTCAAGCAAGTTCTTGGAGCTGCAGTAGGTCCTGCTCCAGGTTTAGGTTTTAGGGTTAAGGGATTAGGATTTAGGGTTTAGGGTGTAGGGTTTGGGGTTTAGGGTCTCAACTCCTTAAAGGGGGTATATAGGGGATTAGATAGGGGAGTACGGTAAAGGGGGGATACTACGTAGGAGTTTAGACTCTTAGCTCATGTGCAGTATTAGCCTTATTAAGGGACCCGTAGCACTGGACATGTTTAGGGTTTAGGGTTTAGGTTTTAGGGTACGGGTTCCTCTTGTAGTCCCTAATGTAGTCCCTAATAAGGAACCCATGTCCATTCATCATTTGGGAAATATGGACTGCAGGTCATGTAGGGCAACCGTATGCTTTCCTTTTGGTTGCCTTACTTTATAAGAGGAATACATTGGTGGACCCACCCACCCAGTAATAGTGACTATAATGGATAATAACGACTATATTAGGGTCCTCTTATATTCCTATTATACCACTGTTGCAGGGTGGGAGGTCCTCCTAAGGAATACAGCCTTACTTCGTTCAACCACCCAAAAACCACCCCTAACTTAGCCTTTGAGTTATTTGCATTGGGGCTGCATGTTTGGATTAGAGTCCCCCTAAAGTAGATAGAATATGGGGTATCTGGGGATGATATTATACCCAGTTCCATATTCTATTTACTTAACGGCTACCCTAAACCCTAAGTAGTAGTTTCCATTTTCTTTTCCAGTATCCCATTAAAGCCCCAACATATTCTCATATTGCTCCATCTACTTAAGGGACTTAGCGTCCAAGGCTAAGAGTTCCCGTCCCAGCACAGTCTCAAGTTAGGCTTCAAAGTATGGGCTTAGGGTGTAGGGTAGTGGGTTCAATGTCTGTACCGTGGTATCTGGACCCGTACAGAGGGAGGGGTTTAGGGGAATTGGATTTAGAGTTGTTGAGCCGGAGGGCTCGCAAAAAAGAGATGTTCAGGTGGTTTGCTCTCCCTCCATGAGCATTGTACCCTAAGCATCTGAGGATTCATGTTTGAAGGAATTCGGTGCCCAAAGACCATACTGTGTAAGGTTTTTAGGTGATTTTGATTCTTAGAGGTACAGACCTAATATACAATATACCTCCCGCCACCTTCATAATACACCTTGATGTAAGCTTTGCATATGTGTACCCTAAACCCTAAACCATAAACCCTAAACCATAAACCCTAAACCCTAAACCATAAACCCTAAACCCTAAACCCATCAGTTACCTCATAAAGGCTTGATGTAAGCTCCTATGCCAAGGGCACCCACCAGCCTAAATCCCGAGCTACGAGCTCCTCTATATAAAGGGTTTAGGGTTTAGGGGTTTAGGGTTTAGGGGTTTAGGGGTTAGGGTTTAGGGTTTAGGGTTTAGGGGGTTAATTTCCCAGTTGTTTCCATTTGATTCTCCATGCTTACTGGTAATTGTTTCGGCTCTATACGCTAGGTAGACTCCCACCTAGCATCACCTAGCAATAGTGACTATAAGAAACAATGAGACTATAAGGAATAATGGTGGCCATATTAGGGTCCTCTTAGATTCCTATTATACCGCTATTACAGGGTGGGGTTCCTAAGCTATACCCCTTCTAAATCCCCATGTGGGTTTGGTTCGTCGGTTTCATCCTCCTCGGCCCCTCGAGTGCTTGTTTATTTCAGAAGGCTGCACAGAGCTATCAGCTCGGGATTCGGGACCAAATAGGGAGCCCTAAGTGGTTGAAATGCCAGTCTGTTGCAACCCTAAACCCTAAACCGAATGGGTGGAATAGTTGAATCCATTTGAGCTGTAGGTTAAACTCCTTAAAGGGGGGCTATATAAAGGATAATATAGGGGACTACTATAAGGGTTTTAAGCGGGATACTAGCAGTTTAGATTCTCTTTTCCAATATCGTTATATAACCACCATAAATACTATAGTAGTTTCCATTATGTTTTCCATTATCTCTATATAACCCCTATATATTGTAGTAGTTTCTATAATTTCACAGGAGCAAGCCCAGAATAGTTCTTGCTAGTGCAGAATATGAGTCTGGGTGTTCAGGAAGGCCGCGTTTTGGCGGTTTAGGGTTTAGGGTCTAGGGTTTAGGGTATAGGGATTTGCTACATGGGCCCCTCGACATAATCATGATTTTCTCATTTTACTTGATTTTATGTTCTGAGTACCTTAGCGCGCGAAGGGAGTAGCAAGAGAGAGTGAGGATCGTCGGTTCTATACGCAGCTTACCCTAGCACAATCAAAAGCGACCCCTAAGTTACCCTGCGTCGAGGCGGCAGCACCAGCTGGAGGCCAACATGGGACTTACTTCTTTAGGTTTTAGGGTTTACTTCCGTCGATGACAAGACCACAATGTTGGGTATTCGGTAAACGGGAGGGTGTTCCTAATACCAAGACTCCTGAGAGGAAAAAACCATCCCCCACACAGGCCCTTAATAATTCCTAGATGATCCCCATATACTCCCTCAGATGGTTTCAGGGGATGTATTTTAGATCCCAATGATGGAGTATGTTTGCTCTTCTACAGCCCTAGTGGGGTCTGTGGCTGGGACATCGGCCGCAGTCTGTGAACAGTACTATGATAGTCCGACTGCTCCGCAACTGCCTGAGTGAGAGCATCGAGGCCTCAGTGCCAGAGGGACATGCTCAAGAGAACTTTTGGGACCTTGTTCTGGCGAGTTCGTGGGAAAACATCATTGGCAAGCGAAAGCCAACCTCAAGACCTGACTTTTTAAAACAAAATGGAGATTCTGAGGTTGCACGCTCTGGTCCGCCAGCATCTGGCTCTGCTGTGGTATCTGGCCCAGCAGTGGCATCTGGCACGGCAGTGGCATCTGGCCCGGGAGTGGCAGCAGCTGCAGCACCCGCGAAGGTGGGTGGGCCCCAAAGATGGTCAATACACATCCCAGAAAGTGAGGCACGAAGCCCTCCTGAAGGGTATGTTGGGTAGTCTTGGTAGCTACCCCTTGGTTAGCTTAATTTTGATGGTGGTTGCAAGTATTGCGCTTCATTGCTGTTCCTCTTCCTTTTCCGCTTCCTTGGGGTTTAGGGTTTTAACCCCTCCCCTCTTCCTGCTCCTCCTGCCACTACTACTGCCCGTGTCGCTGAGACTGAACGCGGGCCTAAACCCTAAATGCTTGGGGACGGCCATTTTGGAATTAACGCGGCAGTCCCTAAGAACCAGGATTTCGGGGGTTGCGGAATTTAGCGTTCCTGGCGGTGTTTGGGCTAAGTATTGACGATTTAGGGGTTTAGGCTGTAGGGGTCTAGGATATTAGAGTTCAGGGGTTTAGGGGGCGCAAGAGCTTAGAGGTTATCTAAACCCTAAGCCCTAAACCCTAAATGCATAATAGTTTCCATGTTAGTTTCCATTCTTCTCCCCATATAGCCACTATATAACCCCTATATAGACCCGAAACCCCAAACCAATGTTTTCCAAAGGCCGCTTCTGGCTCATTTGTGTCTCTCCGAACCCTGAACCCTAACTAAACATTAGGGCTTGGGGGTTTAGGGTTTAGGGGATGATGGTTCGGTGGCTGGAAGAGGAGTTGTAGATACAGTTCAGGGGGGTTTGGGGGAGTAGGGTTTGGGGGATTTGGGGATTACAGGGATGTGGATTCGGGGCTTATAAACCCTAAATCCCTAAACCCACTTATAGACCCTAAGCCCTGAGATTTTTTAGGGAATTTGGGTCTAGGGATGTTGTCTTAGAGTCCAAACCCTCAACCCTAAACCCTAAACCCAAAGCCTTGGATTGACTTCTCCACTTTCCTTGGCCTTGCAAGAATCGGGCGCCTCATCTGCACCCTCAGGGAAGTCAGGGCCTCAATCTGGGGATTACCTGAACCCCAAAGGTATACAGAATAATAAGGGTTTGGGTGTAGGGTTTAGGGTTTAGGGTTTAGGGTTTGGGTTTAGGGTTTAGGGTTTAGGGTAGCCTTTTTGGGGCTATCTTTAGAGCTTTTGGGCAATGATTTTACCTACTGTTGGGGTTCAGGCAGAGGCGAATCGTTTGGGGAATGAGTTGAGCGGCTTCAGCTAAGGGACTTTGTTCTGGGGTGTTGGGTTTGGGCTGTGGATGTCTTGGAGCTTTTAGTCTAGGGCTCAGGGTTCAAACCTTAAGCCCTAAACACTAAACCCCTTAACCCTAAATCCTAAACCTTAAACCCTAAGCCCTAAACCCTAAGCACCCAAACCTTAAAACCCTAAACCCAAATTCCTAACCTAAACCAATTGGGATTCAGGCTTTGGAGCTTAGTGTTTCTTCTCAAAGTGTTGGTCTCAGTCCCGGCAGCCCTAGCCCCTTTGCATCATACCCAGCGAGATTCTAGGAGTCCGTACTTGGAGGTTCATGGGGACTTAGTAAGTAGGTTAAAAAGGGGGATAGCTAGGGTTACTATATTGTGAGGGCCGTGTTCACCTTGTGTGTATATATCGGCTAATCCCCTCCCCCTATTATCAAACCCCCCCACCCCACCCGCCCTAACAATAAATGCTCCCAATATATCACAAGACAATGGGGAGCATTTGATATCAGGGGGGCTGGGGGGGCTTTGATGTGAGGGGGAGAGGACTACTTGGAGGGTAAGGGGGACTTAGTAAGCAGGTTTATAAAGGGGATAACTGGGGTTATTATGTGGCTTATACGGGGTATAAGTATACTTACTAAGCCCCCCTGAACCTCCAAGGAGGGATGATCACAGTGAAAGATGGCCTCTCGCCACGCTAGCCTGGAACCCTGTATAGCTTTCTTTTGGAAAAGGATCGTAGTTTGTACAGGACTCTGTTAGGGTCTTTGCCGCGCACCCTGAATCTGCGCCAGACCCTTGACTGTTAGCCCTGAACCCAAGATCTTATCTTCGGTGCTTCCACACGAGACCTTAACCCCTGAACCCTAAACCTGAAGCTGTAAGCCTGGTTTGAACCTGAACTGAGCTTTTGGAAGCGAAGAGGTTCAACCTAGAGTCAAACAGCCCAATTGAGAAGCTGCATTGAAAGCAAGGTCTCGTTGGGTCATTTGGAATCTGGGTTGAACCTAGGTTCAACCCAGGGAAGCTAACTTGAACCTGACCTGAACTTCGGTTTCTTGCGAAATTTGGATTCGATCGAGTTTCAAGCCAGGTTCATGGTTCAGGGTTTAGGCTTGGGACCTAAACCGTAAACCTTAACCCCTTAGCCCCAGTTCTACAGGCTCTTCAAGGCCATCGCACGGCCCAGCGTGCCCTTGGTGAGCGCCTCCTCCGCAGCGACAATGAGGCCAGATCTAAACTGAGCATATGAGCTAAAGTCTGAACTCCTAGTCTCCCCCTTAAGAAGCCCTATAATAGTCCTTTTGTAATCCCCTATATAGCCCCCTTTAAGGTTTTTAGACTATAGCTCATATAAAAGGGTAATTCCTGGAATGGAGAGCCCAATGTGGAAAGACCATGGAACAAGAAATGGAAACTCACGTGGATTCCAGGGATACTCAGTTTCTGGGTCTTCACGCGAAGTAGTTCTTGACTTATCCTATCGTCACGGTGAAAGACTAATCTCTTGAGAGCCCAAACCTGAAACAGTAATCCCCAAAGCCTAAACCCCAAACCCTACACCCAAATCCCTAAGCCCTAAGCAAACCTTGGAAATCCCGAATCCTTAAACCCTTATCCAAGCTTCAAGCCCTAAACCATGAATCTTGGACTGGCTTATCTTTCAGTATGGTCTCTGCTTCTATCATACCAGAACCCAATCAGGAAAATCAATCTACATAGCTTTTAGCAGCAGTCTCCCAATAATGAATCAGTATGCGCCACAGTTTCTCTTAGGGATTAGTGGGGAGGGGTGCTAGGGTGGGCGTTGGGTCCTGCATGGACTTTCTATTTAAGCTTTGAACCTAGACCCTAAACCATCACATGAGCCATAGTCTGAGCCCCTTAAAGGTTGGTTATGTAGGTGGTTATATAGGGAACGATCATCGGGGTTCTTCAGGGGGATACTAGGAGTTTAGACTATTGCTCACATGAGTTGAAAAAGAGGGTAGTCCATTTGTCAGCGCGCTATTCCCCTCCCCTCATAGTAACCCCACCAACCCCCTAAGTATGAGTATTACACCCCCCCAAGATAATGATTGTACATTTTCGGGAACTATTTTTTAGGTGGGGGGTGTGGTTCATTGCTTCGTGAGCTGATTCAGTTCTTACACCACATTTCCTGACTAACAGTTGGCGTGCTTTCCAACTGCGTGGGAAAGCGCTCATACAGGGCCCTTGCTTCAGCAAGTTCAGGCGTCCCCAGTTCAGCCCCACCAGAATCCCGAGCCCTGCCGAACCACCCACACACCTCCCTTCCTTGAAGATGTTTTTTAAGTTCTTGGTTCATATATAAAGCCCTGGAACTTTTTTAAAGATAACTTTTTAAGTGTCAGCGCAACTGTGCAAAGCAGCTCGATTATGATGTAATTCAGGAATCTAGCGGCCCTGTCTGTCTTCGAGAGCATTCCCCATTTTCACAATTTGCAAAGTTCTGGGTAGCTCCTAGCCTTGAATAATCCTGTGCGATTAGCGGAGAAGCTACCCAAGGACGTCAACTGCATGTTCGTGCTTCCTGCATGCATTCCACACCTAGACCCCGAATCTCTACGCCTAGACCCAAGACCCCAAACCTATTTCCCTATATACTCGTATACCCATATACTTACGTGTCAAAATATACACGTACATGTAATAGTATGATAGTATGTCATACTACAATACAAAATAGTATAGTATAGTACAGTATAGAGGGAATGCATTGGGGGGAATGGGAGGATAATGGTTGCCCTTTCAACATCTCTTTTGCCCCTGATTGGCCTGGACCTGTGGCGCTCAGGGCTGCACAACTTTCAACCTGCGTGGCAGCTGCCAGTGTGTAGAAGGGTTCCTCATGTATGGCTCTGTTTAAACTTACCTCTAACTGCTGTAGGCCACAGGATTTAAAATAGGAACCTTCCCACGGTTTGGTCTCCTACAGTTCGGGGCGGTTCGGTTCTTTCACTGTGCGATTCCTAGACGATTCGGTTCCTGCGGTTCGGTTCGCCGGTTTGCGGTTCAGTTTGGGGGCCACCCTGAAACCCTTACTCCGAAAACCCTAAACCCTTAACCTTAAACCTTAAACCCTAACGCATGGATTGTTGGAAGCTGGCAGCCCCTCAGAGGCGGAAGCCCTGAAGTGGCTCCGACGCGCCGCCGACGAGGCAGGTCTCAGCTGGCCCAAAAACTTCAGGGTTTAGGGCTAAGGTTCTAGTGTTTGGGGTTTAGGGTTTAGGGTTCTAGGTTAATGTCTTAGGGTTAAGGTTTTAGGGTTGGAGGTTAAGGGTTTAGGATTCAGGGTCAAGGGTTTAGACCTTGGGGCTTAGGGTTTATGGTTTGGGTATAAGGAATTAGGGCTTAAGGTTCAGGGCATAGGGCTAGATTTTATGGCCCATGCGTTAGGTTTCAGCTTGTTCAGGTTAGTGGTTATAGTGATTCTAGAGGGAACTTAAAAGAATTAATATTCCTTAGTGGGATACTCTGGGTCCAGGTAGACGATTCATTGCAAGAGCTGGGGGTCTAGATTCAGGTGTCCTCAGCGTTACTGAACCCAAAACCCTAAAACTTGGTCCCCTCTAATCGTTCCAAGATAGAAGGATCCTCATTAAATTCTAGGGGCCCTTCCTCCTGAGGAAAACGCGCTAACTCCGAGAAACCACCACCACTATCACTGGTCTGGTTGATGGCGTACGTGGTTCGAGGTCTAGGACCTGGCTGTAGGGTTCGAGGTCTAGGGTGAAAGCACCAGGTCTTCGTTTTCTTGTTTTCGGGATTGGAGAGTCAGATGGAAAAGACAAATCGAGAACGCAACGGAAGCTACAGTTTAGGGTGTAGGTTTTGGAGTTAAGCGGGCATCAAACAGCATTTTGCTGCTCCAGGCCCGTAGCTTTTTGAGAACAATGACCGGGAGGCGAAGGCCGTTGTCATGAGGCACTTTGGGGTTTGAGGTTTAGGGTATACGTAGCACGGGTCTGACAGCAGGTGTCGCAGCTGATTCACAGCTAAGTAAGCAAGGTTTACGCGCGAGCTCCCAACCCTAAACCGGGTTGGGAGTTCTTGAAGAAATTAGCCAGCAGATTGCACTTTCTGATAAAGAGACTGCTCATTAAGGGGTATTCGATGCCCTCACAACCATTACGGTCTGTTGCAGTTTCTTAAAATTGATTTTGAGAGATCCACGTAAGAGCTATAGTCTAAATTACTTAAAAGGAGCGTTCCTATTACAGTACTTATAAAGGGGCATCCTAGGAGTTTAGGCCATAGCCCATATCTAAGAAAACTGAGGCTGACTGGGATGAAATCCCGGCCTCCCTTCCCTGACCTTTGATGACGATTTTTCCGCGGATGGAGGAAAGCTTGCGTCACTTGGGATCGCCAAAATGTCCTAAGCCCTAAACCGCAACTCTTAGTGTATAGGGTATGTAACTTGATGCAAGATTTCCTCTATGCACCGGAGCATGGTCCCCAAACTAATGCCCGAGCCCTAGACCCCGAACCCCAAACTCCTAGGTAAGAAAAAGCCCAATCCTAAAGTCTCTTATAACTAGAACCCTGAACCCTAAACCCTAAACCCCCGAAGAAAAAAACAAACTAAGCCCTAAACCTTAGATGACCTTTATAGACAACACTAGGGTTCCGTAAGATGCCCACCTAGCTAAACCCTAACAAATTGAAGAACGTTTTCCCTGATATTAATACCCCCCGTACTACATCTTCCCAATGTAGTGTAGTATACCACAATGAGAATACTTTTTACCGAATATTGGGGGGTTCAACATGAAGGGAAGATACTTCCTCATTGACCCCCCTAAAACCATAGTTTCCATGTTGCTTTCCGTTTTCTTTTCCGCCTGATTTCCCTTCAACCCTACACTGTAAACCTGAACCTGGAACCCTAAGCCCTCAACCCAAAACCCATCCCCGTACCCTGAACCCTAAAACCCAGAGCCGAAAGATGGTGGAGCAAGGATGAGCTGGAAGCCATTGACTTGCTTCTGACCTATGCCGCTGGGCCAGGTTTGGGAGGTCTTACAGGCTCAGGGACCACTTAGGGTTTAGGGCAGTCAGGGGGGCTCCAAAGGTGGGATGAAAGTAAGTGGGTTAAAGGATCCCTGGTATATGTACCCTACTATATTGGGCTTTATTCCATTTCCTATACCCCACCTTCCTCTAGCCCACCTTTTCAGCCCTTTGACATTAGGGATTTTAGGGATGCGGGATTTTAGGGATGGGGGTTGGAGTATAGAGATGTAGGGTCTTGGGTATAGAGATATAGATATCCGGGACATAGGGGAGATGTATCGGGATTACAAAGGGATTGATCAGGGGGCTCCCATAGCAAAAATCTGGAAGTTTTTCAGAAGGAAAGTGCCCTGATGGGGCTCCATTTGGAGGTTTGCCGTCACTGTGTGGAAGGGTCATGGCTGCTTATTCGGAACAGGTTCCTTGACATAGGGTTTACGACCCCAAACCCGGATGCCAAAACCCAAGCCCTAAACCCTGAACCTTGTTCTGGGGCTGAAGCCTCTAGGCCTAGCAATGGAGCGCCCAAGGCTTCTGTTTAAGTGGTGTGGAAGTACTGTGGGTACGGGTTATAGGGTTTAGGGCTTAGGGTTAAGATTCTTTGAGAACAAGTGCGCGCATGGCTCCTGATCCCTATCCCCATTAGGGTTTGGGGTTTAGGGTGTCCATCTTCAAGCCCTGAGCAGGAAAAGGTTTGCGAAGTTCATGCTAAGTTTCGGGCGAGCAGTCGCATGACTATGAAGAAAGGCATGCGTCTTGGCTCAGGTACAGGGTCAAGGTGAAGCAAAACTGGGCGGCTGTCAAGGAGCTTAAGCTATCCTACGCCCAGTAATAATAAGTTTCCTTACTGGCCTTACGCTCTTGTTATGGTAGTTAGCTTTAAGTTCCGTAACAGCAACGCAGAAACAGTTCCTGACAACTCCTAGAAGCACAGCTTCCATGTCATTTCCCATTTGAATTTCAACCACCCACAAGCCCCGCAGGAGAAGCACAAAAGGGTCTTTGGAGAAATTTTCTTCTAGCCTTGAATTGCACCAGGATGGGGGTTTACTGGGCTCAGCAAACACTTGCCCCACAGGTGGCTTCAAAATTTGGAAGTGCTCAGAGAAGGATTCCTCGTTTGAGAAGCGCACAGGCACATGCGATATAATCTCCGCGCAATCGGGCAACCGTGGTTCTACAAGAGAGGATTCTGGAATAGTTTGGCTGTAAAAGAGATGCGGAAGTCCTAGACAAGACTCATGAAGGTCAGGGGTCAGGGCTTAGGGACCAAGTTCTATCTAAGTTTCATCGCACAAATCCCAAAGCCCCGCATCCTCAGTGTGAGGTTAACGGGGCTTAAAACCCTAAACCCTAAACCCTAGACCCTAAACCCGAAATCACCAAAAGTTCGGATCTCCCAATTAAAGCCCGACACCGATACACTGCATACCGTTTTCACCTCAGCTTCAGGAATTCCCAGCAGCCCGACGCTCTATTTCCGAAGTCCAAGGACCTCTTGCGGAATAGGGGAGTTTCTATATGTTTCCCCGTTTCTATGGCTATTCAATTTCTATGGCTGTTCAAAAAGTAAGAAAGGAAGTTGCAGACTCTCCCCAGACATTCAGACGTGGAACCTGACATGCAAAGCCTTCAGGGAGATCCCCAAGGGACCCCAGATAGTACAGACCCCGCCACCCTAAACCCTAAACCCTCAAACCAAGACCCTTTGAGCAACCTCCAGGTTGCCCTTCTAAGTGCACTCTCAAGTTAGGGTTTAGGGAAGAAGGGTAGGCTTCACTTACTGGTTCTTAGTACGTATTGGGGATATAGGAGTATTCTAAGGACAGCGGAAAAGAGCATGGAAACGATTATATTTGCTGTCATTTCTCATGAGGTCTGCCCTATGTGGGGGTCCCAGGAATGTACCCTAAAAGCCACTGAGGGCTAAGCCCTTAACTTCGAGAACCCTCATCCTGCATAAGTGCGAGCCACAAGACCAAGCAAACAACATGTTGCTAGTATGACATGCAGCGTTTGAAGAAGTAGGAGTCCTTTCAAGGGGATCTTTTGTAGGTATATTGGGGACACCTCATTTTTGGAAATACCCAAATATTGGTCACACCAGATGATGGACTTGCTGGTTCTACTTTTGCACTATCTAGAATGGCCTCTAACCTGGGCCCCTAATAGGGTTTTGTAAGGCTTTATAGGATATCTAGGTATTTAGGCACTCACGAGGAAGGAGCCCAAGATTAAGGTCCCATGCTACGGGCTGAAAGCCCGTTTCGGTGCACGTTTTGTTGAGGCTACTGGTCGCGGCGGCGCGCGCTGCGACATGGATGAGGTGTCAGATGACTGGTTTAGGGTTTAGGGTTTAGGGATGCATTGGCGCAGGAGTCCTTCAGGATATCATCTCAAGACTCTGGACCAGCGGTTGCTCGCTTAGCAGGCTGCCCATCCTATTGTGATCTTTTTCGTCTTTGCCTTGGGCTAGAAATATACTGGGTTGTTGTTAAGGAACTTAATTTAAGTTATTATATTGGGGAAACCATGTGAATTACTACATACACCCATTATGATAATTTAATTCAGGGTCCCTAACAGCAACCCAGTACAGGGCGCAGGAAGAGTAACGACCTACCAAGAAAGCCTGGCTCCAGAGGCCGGCTTTGTAAGTGTATAAGGTGTAGTTATCTTCATTCTGTGCGCTGTAATCTAAACTCCTTAAAGGAGGGTTCTATAGGGGAATGTACGTAGATAGATATATATATATATGTATAGGGTTTAGGTTTTAGGTTTTAGGGTTTAGGGTTTTAGGGTCTAAACTCTCAAAGGGGGTATAGGGGATTGCTATAGGGGAGTATTACAGGCATCATTAAGGGGGATACTAGGAGTTTAAACCATACTTCATCTAGGCTGTACATGTGGCAGGGTCAATTGTACAATGGTTTGCGGCTTGGGATAGGAGCAGTCCTATGGAGAACTGGCATGTTCGCCACATCAGCTACAGTCAATATTAGGGTTACTAAGGGACCCTTAACAGTGGACATGGGGCGGCTCCCTGGGGTAGCGTAATATAGTCCCTAATATATTCCTGAGTAGGAATGCATATCCATCAGTTATATGGAAGCATTCATCCTTTTCCCCAATACAATCCCAATTTCCATTTCATGTTCCAATTTCTTTTCCATTTGATTCTCCGTTGTGGGAACCTTAAACCCTAAGCCCCCAAAACTTCTATGAACCATTCATCATATGGGAAATATTGACTGTAGTTCACATGATGCGTACCCCTACACCTGCCTAGATAGTAGGGTTTGCGCAAGACATATGGGTCGTAATTCTAATCTCTGGGGACTGCGAGGAGGACTCCCCCCGTTTTTGGGGCATTTCTTGTGGCCCTAAAGCATATGAAGCACCCCAGAATCCCAGTTTTGATTTCATGTCTTTTGTGATTCTGCATTATTCCTACCCCTAGCTCCCTAAACCCTCTTCAACAACTCAACCCCCCCAAACGCCAGACCCAAAACCTTAGACCCTAAACCCTAAATCCTAAGCCACAAACCTTAAACACCCAGCCCTAAACCTCCTTCCCGTCGCCAGGCTTTGCGCTGGACGGAGCGAGGCGCGAAGTTAGGCTCTGTGCCTGGGCAGAGTTAGGTTTCAGGTTTGTAGGGTTCAGGGTTTAGGGTTAAGAGCAAATGGTTTAGGGTAAAGGGTTTAGGGTTCAGGGTAAGGAATTTCGGGTTAAGGTTCAAAGGGTTTAGGGTTGAATGTGCATAGGGTTTAGGGTTTAAGGTTTATAGGGTTTAGGGTTTGAGGTTCACTCATAAATGTAATTAATTACAGCCCAATTTCCAGCTTATAGGTACTAGTATCAATTGAGTGAGCACATTTCTGAACTTCGAAGTTACAAAGCTCTAAAACATAACGGGATACACATGGGCATACAGTAGGCTTTGGTGTTTAGAGTTTTGGGTTCCAGGTTGAGTGTTTGACGTTAAGGGTTAAGAGTTTAATGTGTTTGGTTTGGGGTTCAGGGGCGTTCTCGCGTACGGCTGATTATCTATTCGCAGACGGCGCCCATGCGCAGGGGCCTGTGGGTGGCAGAGAGTCCTGCACCAAGGGAATTCGCATGATGGGATTGAGGAGTCGCAGACTGCCACGGTCGTGTAAGGGGCAACTAGGCCAGCAGGACCCTCTCAAAACCTTCCAGCCAAAATTCGCATGTTTCAAGGCGGCCCAGGGCCCAAGTTTTTTGAGGCGTCAGGGGCTCCAGCTGATTGCCCCTGGCCCAGGAATTCGAGCCTGAGGGGTCAAACCTTAGGTGAGGTTTTCGGGGTTAAGGAATATTCTGGACTGTTGATGAGAGCGTGGGGTATAGGGCTATATGGGGGGTTGGTGTAGGCTTTATGAGGTGGTGGGGGATTGGGGGACATGATTTAGAGCTTTCTGAGGTTATCCGCAGGTACTTGCTTTTGAGCGCTTCATAGACTTCATATGGGGGATACATATAGAGGTATAGGGGTCATATATAGAGATTGTAGGTGGCGGAGCAGTGTCAAGTGTCGTAGTTTTGCGAGTTTCTCAGAAGAACTCCTACTGCGTGCCTTTATGAAGAATACGCTAACAAGATTAGGGTTTTGAAGGTCTCTAGCCTCACGCCCTAAACCCTAAGTCTCACTTATTTGAGTTCGTCTGATTGGGGTCCCAGTAGCCTTTGAGCTCAAATACGAGCTCAGGTTTTAAGTCACGGCTTTACAGGGGCCATCTGGTATCTTACACAAGTCCAAAACTTCCTTAGGTTGTCTGTGAGTAGCCCAGTCCTACAGCACCCCGGGTACTCCCATGGGTTTAGGGTTTAGGGAGTTTAGGGTGTCTTATGCAAGAGGATTATATGGGTAATGTGGTGTCATTAATATGGGAGAGGTGGGTCATTTCCCTCTTACAGAAACTGTCCTTACAGTTGTTGCGTTAAGGCGCTATTCTAACTCGCACTGCCTCTTGTGAGATTTGTTCTTGGGTTCCCCTACCCCACTCATACTACCACCCAGATGTCCATCTTTATTTAGCTTTGATTAGCCTGAATCAGCCCTAAGCAAGAAAATCTGGGGCGGTAGGGCAACCCATAATTACTGAAAGGACCTCAAAGGAGAGGTTATCAGAGCTGTCTTCTCTTGCGCTTAGTGTTCTAGATATTGGGGTTTTAGCTTTGGGGGTTTAGGGTTTAGGGTTTTAGGGCCGTGGGGTTTAGGAGGCTCAGGGGTTGGGAAGTTAAGGTTCTAGGATTTAGAGTTTTCGGGTTTTTCGAGCATTAGGATCTGATGAGTGTAGTAAGAAGCCATATACCCTCAAGTGCATGCTTGAGGAACCTTAGCACTTCAATCATACAGCCAAGAAAATCGAGGCAGATGATGGGGTTGGCCATAAGGAGCATGAAGCCATCAAGAACTTAAAGCTTTTTAGGGTTTAGGATTTTGGGTTTTGGGTTTTAGGTCCAGTTCAGGGTTTTGGGTGTAGGGTCTTTGTTTTAATTTTTCCGGGTGTGTTTTAGGGTTTAGGGTTCCTCAAGTTTGCACAATGACATGCCACCCTATAGCAGCTGCAGTCTCGCCCCAAGTGCCCTCTACTCCCAATATCACTCTGATGCATGTTGTTACAACTCATCCATGTCAAATACTATCTTTTCCTAAGCCCCAACCTCATACCCCCCCGACTTCGTCAACAATCACCTCTATCTGACAACAACTTGTCCAGCCAACAGCAAAGATTCCTTCATTACCATGGTCAGGGTATAACGGGAGGATTTGTTATTCGTGGGCTGGGTGGGGGTTGCTGCATGGGGAAGAGATTCACCTAGGCGAAGCTCCAGCACATCTTTGCGGTTCACCTCTTGACTGGGGAGGGCTGCGCCGTCGACGAGGCCCCAAGTAGGATTTCTGTCATGGTCTGTGGTGAGTGGTTCCTTAGGAATACTGGTGAGCGTATATACTTGGGCCTTGTTTGGGTGACCATAAAATAAAACCCTTCCAACTTATAGCAAGACAAAGGAGTACTCTTGGGCCACTGGCCACGTCCTGGTTCTGACGTGTTCTGGCACTCCAAGCAGTGGCAACATATTGAGCTTTTAATCGGTTGGCTTTGGGCAAGAAGCCCGAAACGAAGAAGCCTGAAGGTAATTTTCCGTTTTTCCACGGGATCGTATAGGAGTTCCCGATCATTGGACCGAGCCCTGGGCCCTAAACCCTGAACCGTAAAGCCTAAACCATAGACCCTAAACCCTAAACCCTAAACCTTGGGCGTCAGGGTTTAAACCATAAACCCTAAACCCTGAACCCTAAACTGAAGGCGGCGGCACTGGGGTGGCTCCGCGCCGCCGCGGCGTCGGGGTATGCGCCAGCGGAGAACAACCTAGCGGTGCTTTTAGCAAAAGGCGGGGGTTTAGGGTTTTGAAGTCTGGGCTTTTCAGTGGTTTTGGGAGTTGCGGTTGATGGTTTTGGCAGTTTTAGTTTTCGTTTTGTAGCGCAAGCCTTGGGGTTGATTTAGGAGTCTAAGTAGGGATGTTTCCTTCAGGGTTTAGGGGATATAGAACCCTAGCAATGCAAAATCAAATGGAGACAAAATGGACCATGAAGTGGAAACCGGGCTTATGTAGGGGTTTTGAGTTTTGCTTTGTAGGAAGCCTTCAGTATAGATTGTATAGACATGAGGTGGAGCCCCCACCCTGTAATAGTGGTATAATAGGGATGAAGAGGACCCGTGTTGAAGAGTCACCAATATAGTCACTGTTACTGGGTGGGCGTCCACCCAATACAGACATCATAAAGCTGAAGCCGCAAGCTCAAATCCTTCTACCCGGAATAAGTGACCTGCAAGCCCGCCGCTGAGGCTAATGGCGTCGAGGTTGTCAGGCTTATAATTATGGAAAGGAATAAACCCTAAATCCCTAAACCCTGAAACCCGAAACCCCCAAAAGCCTACACCCTACAGGCTCCCTAAGTCCGCTCGAGGCCTGGCGGGTCCACCAGAGCCAGATTCAGCCCGCAGGCCCTTCAGATCCTAAAATGGAGGGGGTCATTCTTGTATACATTAGAGCCCCTTTTAAGGGATGTTATACGAAACCATCTTTGTATGTATTAGAGCCCCCTTCAAAAGGGATTGTATAGGAAGCCCTAAATTCTAAGCCTCGAGCCCCCCCTTTAGAACCTTGCAATGATTGCACTTGGGACCCTGGGTTATATAGGGGGTTGACAGGGTCTAGGGTTTGAGAGTTTGGGGATTCAAGAGAGGGGTCTTGGAGACAGACGGTTCCTGGGTCTTAGTTGGACATTGTTTTTTTTGCATTATGGTAATTTTTAAAGCCGACGAGGAATACAAGACATTTTTGAACATACCTTGAACCAATAAGGAATCCCAGCATTGTATAGAGTATCCCCCTAAATTTTGAAGTTGTTGTGATCCTAAAATCCAACAAGGAATCGATGCCCAGAAGAAGGCTTAGGGTTAAGGACATTCCTTTGTGCAGGAACACTGTCAACCATGTTCTTGTGTAGTGGTTCCTGAGACGTAGCATCCTGCTTTTCCAGTGGCCATAAACTTTTGGAGTTAAACAAAACCCGATACGAGCCAAAGGGTTCAGCTAGGACAGCCCTAGATATTGGACGCCTTAAGCTCTAAAACCTAAACCCTAAGCTCTATGCCATAAACTCTAAACCCTAAACCCTATAGGACCTAGAGTATGCATGACATAAAGAAGTCCTCACAGCCAAGTTCGAAGTCTCTAAGCCCTGCACTTCCCCAGCAACTCGGCACGACGTTCCATACAGTACCGTTGCGGTGTGGGGTTTAGGGTTCAGGGTGATCCTTTAAGATCCCTGTTGGATCCCTTAGAGTCGTCCCTATAACCACTCCCCCACTCGCGCTCAGTTGTCAGTAAGTTGATGCAGGAAACCCACCTTGTTGTTGTCTTCAAGTTCGCAGGCCCTAGGCCTAAAAGGCACAAAGAGTGGTTCACGCTTGGCTTCAGTAACAGCACCATAACAAACGCACGACCCTCAGCCGTAAACCCCAAAACCTGCAACCACGCCATAACCGCTAAACCCCATATGAGCCATAGTCTAAACTCCTAGTATTCCCCTTCGTAAAGTAATCGATATAATAACAGTTTGCAGGCACTTCGAGAGCGCGGCGGCCAAGGGCGATGAAAAGGCCCGGCCTTCGGCTCGAAGTACAGGGATTTTAGTTTAGGGTTTAGGGTTTCCACGAGATTTTTTCCTGCCGCTTATATATATATATATCTGAAAGACTAAGTGCCCTCTTGGGGGTTGAAGGTCTACGGTTTAGGTTTAGGGGTTACTTGGTTGAATGCCCAGGGTGCCCAATACGTTTAGAGGTAGGAAGATTTCTCGCAGATATTGCTAGGTGGCTGTATTGGTTTCAGCGCCTTGTGTTGGGGTTCTGTGCGGAGCTCATAAACGAGGACTCCTAGAACCAAATCCACAACTTCGCCGATCTAAGGTATATGATTTCTGGGTGGAGTTCAGAGGTCTTAGGGCTAGACGGATTGAGGGGGATGAGCTGCTTTCAGGTTCAGAGCTTCAGGGCTACAGCAGGGTTTAGGGCTTAGGGGCCTGAATGTTTATCAACAATGAAGGATGGAATGAAAAACATGGAGAATGAAATGGCCACTGCGCAAATGTAGGGGTCAATCTCATTTTGAGGTTTTGTTTGGGGTGCCACGTGTTATCATTCTACATGGGAATCCAGAAGCATGACGTTGGCTTCATGTCAGCAGAGGCTTCAAATTTGGTACAGGGTTTGGTGCTTGCTGTCCCACGAAGAGAAACCCTAAGCCCTGCACCTCTCTTAAATCGCAAAGTTGGATGTTTCAGGTTTAGGTTGAGGCTGAAGGCCAAAAAATGAGAGTTAAGGGGTTTTGGGCTTACGGAGATTTAGGCCTTGGGGTGGTTGAGATTCCCAGAACTTTGCATTGTGAATTTAGGGTCTTTTGGGACGGACAAGCCCAAGCCGGTTTAGGGTTTAGGGCTTCTAAGGCGTTATATGTGCGCCAGGCATGTACGCCCTGCCCTTTGGATTTCAACCCTGTGCTGCTGGACCTTCCAACTACCCTCAATTCTGGTCCCTTCTTGACAAAGTACCGGCCATTAGCGCCTTGCAACCTCAATGAAGGTACCAGGAGGGTCTTGGCTATTATGTTGTTGCGAACCTTGGATCAGACACCCTGGAGCCCTAAACTGCACACTTCGTAATCCTACCCTGAGCCCCTAGTTTGTCTCAGATCAACCCCTGAACCTGGAAGCCCTCTAGAAGGGACTTTCCGAAGATTAGAGGCCGCTTTTTTGGGAGTCCTTACATGAGAAGGAGTATCGTATATTGGCGTCTATCCTGAAGCCCCCTCTTTATGGAGATTGCCAGATCTCAACTCCATCCCCCCTAGAGAAGAGACTCCCGAAGGCAAAGCGCAACCTCCAGGCGGAGTCTAGACAAGGATTTTGGGGCTCTGGGTCCCTTTGCAGGAGGGGAATAGGGGCTCAACAGAGAACATTAGGATTTAGGGCTTCGTTGGCTTTAGGTTTAGACCTTAGATCTGTTTCAGCTTTAGGGTTTGGAGCTTGCCTTTGAGCAGGGGGATGCGTTTCAAAACCATGGCAGCTCTAAGGTACCAAACAGACATCAGGCTGGAAGTGGTGTTTAGGATTTAGGGTTTAGGTTTAGGGTTTATGGGATCTACAAGCTTGAATCTTTAAGCACATGGGCCTGGAATTGCTGGTTGAAAGCCTAAACGCCAAACCCTTAAACCCTGAAGCCGAAATCTTGTCGACCCCTGAGCCTTGAACCCCTAAATCCTAAGCCCTGAACTTCACACTTTCTTGTATGGCCACACTCGTGCCATACGGGAATAATTCATACCCCTTGGCAAGGCACTGCACGGCTTGGGGTGTAGGGTTTAGGGCAGAAGCTTCTGGGTCCATCCCTTGGTAACCCGAGCCACACGGTTTAGGGTTTAGGGCTTAGGGTTTAGGGTTTAGGGTTCCTGCAACCTAAACTCTAAACCTGACAGCCTAACCCTAGACTTCCTAACCATACTTGGAGGTTCAAGGGATTCAGTAAGTAAATGAATGATGGGGATAACTGTGGCTTTTATTTTATAGCGCAGCTTCTAGTGGTTTTAGGTAGGGTTGTCCCGATTAGACATATGGGGTTTCCATAGCTGTAGGATCTTTTTTTGGTGGGGGGGGAAGGGGGCGGTGCGAAATTCAGGATTAGGGATCTACATTGGACCCTTGGACCCCCTCTTTCAGTACACACCATATCTTGCTTTATCGGTATGACTACGTTAGCCTTTGTCCTTGTTCCGATAGTTGCTAGGCATTTTGTCACCTTTGTCTGTCTTTTGCTCAAGGGTCCTGCAGGGAGGTGCAGGGCTATTGTAGGATTTGGGGGTTTCCCAAAATTAGGGGTAGCTTTTTGGGGGGTCCCCATAATAAGGACCATAGTATTTTGGGGTCTATTTTGGGGTTCCCTTATTTTGGGAAACTACCATTTAGGGTCTAGGGCTTTTCAAAGATCAAGATTTCTGATCGCCTCAAACCAAATCCTACACCCCAAACCCTAAACCCTAACATACTTTCTCTACTTCTGCCTTGCCACTTTCCAGGCAAGCCCAGATCTCCTGCACTGGTCCCATCGTCACAGAAGCAACCGGTGCTTGGCGCAGGATTGGCCCTGGAAGCGCGCGGCCGCGACAATGGTGACTACGAAGGGCAGAAAGCGTGTTCAAGATTCAGAGGAAGTGACGCTCCCCTAAAACCTTCACCCCACATCTTGGCCACACCCCTAAATCCCAACCCCAAAAACTTAACCCCAGGCCGTAATCTTAAACTCTAAACCCTCGCAGCTTAGCTCTAAACTCCAAGCTTTGGGGACCCAAGGCAGCAGTGCCCAAATCTTGAGAACCCACATTGTCTCGGGGTTCAGGGTTTAGGAGTTCACCTAATTTGTTCCGCAATCCTCCCGAGCCAAAACCTGAAACCACAAACTCTGAAACCCAAGCCCGAAACCCGAAAGCCCTAAGCCTCAGACTGGGTCACACCTGAAAATCATGTTATCGGCCAAAATTGGAATATCGTCCCAATAAATTGCGCACAACAGAGGTGCTGCAAGATGAGATGCGCCCGGAGCTGAGTCTCAGCACCGAGCAGCGGAACCGCTTGGAGGCAAGACTTCTCTCTGACGGTGTTTCCCACGGGTTCAGGGCCGAGACTACGTGCAAACTACGGACTCTTCTTGGTACTCAGAACAAATTCTACACCCTAAACACCCAAATACTCGGTGTGGTACTGCAGCTGGTACGCCGAAGGGGCGTAAGGGCTTAGGGACCAGGGTTGAGGGGCCAGAGTTACGGGATAAGGCTTTGGGGGTCAATGTTTGGGACTTTGGGTTAAGGAGTTTTTGGGCTTAGGGCTTGTCAAACTTCTGACTAAGAGCCTGCAAGCAAGGGCTTTCTTAGGGGTAGAACGTGAGCCTTGCGAACACAGGAAAAACAATAGACTATTGGAGATAAAGCTGAATTTCGTTACGGGCTGCATGAAGTTATGGGCTCTACTTGCTTGACTACCTTGGAGGGGACAGTACAGTAGTTGGGAGTTTGGGCTCAGAGGGGTAATGGTTCTGGATTCGCTGACTGCTTTTTTGGAGAGACTCTGCTGACTTAAGCCCTAAATCCTGAGGCTAAGCCCTCGGTTGATGGTGTTTATACAGGGTTTCGTGCTGTCAGGAACTGGGTCTTGGGTTGCGGCTGCTGCGTTGCTTGGACGGGAGTTGCTGCAAATGACTCTGACAGAACGCACATACACAATTAGGGTTCGGGCTTAGGATGTAGAGTTTAAGGATCCACATGGATCCGCCATAACGATTTACTTATTGCTCGTTCGTCTTGTGAATAATGTCCATATACCAGATCCTGGGAAACGGGAAGAGCAAAACAACATGTAAGGAAGTATTTTATATTAGTTGATGGGAAGTCGATGAGAGTAGCAAAAGCATAGCGTGTGAGATTCAACAGATCTAGGGTTTTGGCTCTGCTCACATCATGGTACGCTAATCGGGCTAGACTCCTGCATTTCTTTTAAGCTACAATTTAAAACCAATGCATCCAAACCCTAACTGAAGAGCACTTAAACATGTTAATCCTATCCGGATACCTTCAACTTCAAACTCTTAACCATAATTAAATCCCAGACCCTAAGCCCTAAACCCCCATCCTGCACTGGAGGCCCTTTTCCGAGAAGTGCCTGGGCTGATGTTTTTTTGTGTAGGGGGTGGGTTGGTCAAAACCAGGGTTTAGGGTTTTGGGTTTGGGTTTATGTTTAGGGTTTGGGTTCAGGGTTTTGGGTTTGAGTTTAGGGTTTAGGTTTCTCTCGGGGTACCCCCAACATTGAGGTCCGCAGTATAACTGGGATCCAAACAGGGACCATAATCTTGACAACCTACCTTTTGAGGAGGGTAAGCTGTTTGAGGATATATAGGGCTAGAAATGGTCTTCGTCTTCAACTCAATCAGAAACCTACATGATGCTCTTCCAGCTTTCCGCACCTCGCAATATGCATGCATAAGCAGTCACGCAGAATATGTCGAACAACTTCCTGATTGGTGATGGTTCGTGAGGCTCTCGCAGAACTCACTTCAGAAGTTTCATTGGATTCCAAACTCTAAGCCCTAAAGCCAAAGGTTTCATGGTTTCACATGCCTCCAGAAAGTCAGGGTTTGGGGGCAGCGTACTTTTGGGTTTAGGCCCTAGGGTTTAGGGCTTAGGTTTCAGGGCTTAGGTCTTAGGGTCAAGGGCCCAAATGACGACCGATATTATGGCTCCCCGTTCCTTATATAGTTGTGTTACTCTGATTGGACCTCGAAGTGAAATTGCTAACTATATAGGCCCCTACAGTAGCCTAGACTGCTATATCTCAAAGGACATAACAAAGATCATCATGAGTAAGCAAAGGTCTGCAGCGGATGGAGGACATCTTGTTCCACTGCATGGACAGGGTGTAGAGTGTAAAAGGTAGTGCAAAATCGTCTCTGCTCACCACAGTACCTGGCGTGGTAGGGACAGTCATTTCGCTTGGGGGGGCTCATGATAGTGAGCAGGTTCTGGTTGAAGATCGGGCAAATACTGGCTTAGATCGCACAGTCACGCAGTGTAGTACCGTGCTCCTGTGTTGTGACTTCAACTTCCCAACTATGCGAAGTGCGAGCTGCCTGGCAGCGCGACAAGGCATTGTTCCATTTGCAGACCCCCCGCCAGATCACAATGCATTTGCTGCGCTGATTGAAGCACGAGGCCTAGAATAACCCTGAACACATGCGGAAAGCGCAGACAGGCACATACCTATGAGGCCACAGGTACAAAAATGCAGATTGACTTTATGTGCGCCAGGCGACGTAGTGCCGATCCAATTGCCAGACAAGCATGCGCGCAGCCAGATATCAAACTTTGCTCCTGGAGGGGGGGAGGTAGACGTAATTTCTGCATGCCTAAGCTTTCCCCCTGCCCAAACTGGGCTAACCCAAATGCTTATCACTAACCCTGCCTGAAGCCCAGTTCCTGGGCTTCGCACTGTCATTTCAAAAAGGCCTGTACGGGAGTTTCTATATTGGGGCCCTCTATTCATGCAAGCATGTCAGTTTGGGGGACCGCGCCTCATCAAACTCCAGCGCCTGGACTCCACATCCCCATCTTCCATTGGGCTAGTCCTCATTCTACAAGTAAGCCATAAAGCATTGAAACCCTTAAACCCTTCAAACGCTTGAAACCCTAAACTCTTGAAAGGGACCCTCAGATGCATCCCCGGCTTTCTCGCCTGAAGCTGAAGCCCTGCACTTTACATGAGTAGTATTCTATTTGAGGGTACTATGGTACCCAATATAGAGTAAGATTTCTATCCTCCTTTTGGGTATAGTATTTTATATAAGGAATAGTATCTTACTAGATTTAACCACCAAAAAACACCACTGACATGGGAGTTTGGCCATCCCTCTCGAATCTCCAACAGACGTGTGCGTGTTGTCCCTGGGGGGCCCCTATTGATGAGAAACTCTGAGGCCCGCACCCTGACATTACACCCTAATACCCGAAAGCCTCGGCCACTGTCTGGCACGCAGGCCGCCTCTACGTGTTGAATCAACACCTAAGCTCTAAATGGTTGAGTAAACCCATGGACAGTTCTACATTTAGACCTTCAGGCAGCAAAACCCAGGTGAGAAAATATGTCTTATGGGATGCTATCGTCTCCCATGCAGAGTAAGGTTATCTTCTGGTTTTCGATACCGTACTACACAAGAATACTATAATCTTCCTTGGCTCAACCGCTGAAAAAGGGTCCTACGTATTGGGTTGTCATTGAGCGTGTGATGGGATGCAGGTGGGCCTTTTACAGGGATCCTAAATAGCCATCATAACTCTAAACCCTAAATCCTAATTCCCAAAACTCCAAACAAACCCGGCACCCAAACCCAGAAACCCGACACGCGATCCTAAAATGTCCCTATGTAATCTCTACATCCCCTTCAATTCAATCCTAGGTGGCCCATGCATCCCTCTTTTAAAGCAACTGGGGCCCAGCCCTAAACCCTATAACCTGAACCCCCAAAACCCTAATCCCAAGACCAAGGTGCAAGACTTGGCCGAGAAGGTTGAAGACCCCAAGCTGAGCTCGCAGGTCACACCGTGAAGGGCGAACATCAGCTAGGTTGATGAGTGGTTTGTGGTTTAGGGATTACGGCCAACATCAGGTAGATGCAGGATCAGGGGGACTGGTTAAGAGGGGATATATATATATATCACATGAGTAATAGGGGTTACAGTATAAGTATCTACGTACTCAGTCCCCCTGACCCCTCGAGTAGATGCCAAAAGGGGGACATCCATTTAGTGTTTATGGTTTCGGCTGCAGGGTTTAGGCTTTAGGGTCTAGGGTTTAGGATCTGGGGCTCAGGATGAGAGACCCCGAAGGGACAGACCTTCTAAGTAACCTCTTGCTGCCCTTCTAAGTTCCTTCTGAGTGTCCTTCCTGGGGGGTCAGTCCTATCTGGGGGGCGCCTCAGAATTTAGCTTGAATGGAATGGTCAGTAGTAATTGGAGGTTCAGGAGGACGTAACAAGCAATGCAGGGTTTAGATAGCTACCGATATTGTAGTTACAGGGTTCCTTGTATTAGCATGGTATAGGGTACCTCAAATAGCCGTCTAGTTGATATTGGTAACTTTTCAGACCTCTACACCATGGGGGTTAGAGTTTAGGGCTCTCAGGTCTCAAAAAGTTAAATGGAGGTTCGAAGAAGGGTCCCTCCTCCCCTAAACGGGCTTTTCGGTTCAGAAGTTCGGAATTAGGGTTCAGGGTTTGGAGTCGTAGGGACCCTCGACGTAGGTACGGGTGGTGACAGGGATCTCGGAAGGGTTGTCAAGTTTTCCTTACATTCAGTTGAAAAATAGACATCAGTTCTAGGGTTTCGGGGTAGACTGCGTGGGAGAAAGAGTTCTAAAGTTAGCACCATGAACTCTTCCCATGGTCCTTAGCTGCACGTAGTGCTGACGAAGGCCCATGAGAGTTGTATATGTGCAGCACTTACATGAGCCATAGTCTAAACTCCTTAAGGGGGAGTATATAGGGGATCATATTGGGCACAATCATAGGGGAGTTTAGACTATAACCCTTATAATCCCCCATATAATCACAGTTTCCATTTCATATTCCATTTTCTTGTCCATTTGATTCTCCATTATAAAGGGGGATACTAGGAGTTTAGAACATGGCCCATTTCACAGATATAATCCGATCCCAAGATCAAGGGCCCGTTGAGGAGCACACTCGTGGTTCCTCAGACCAGCAGACTTTCAGAATGCAATCGCAGGGACCGCAAAAGTAATATAGGGGCCTAAATAATTACCAATATTATGGTTCCATATTCCTTATATAATTATGGTCTAGGGTACCTCAAATGGACTTCAACATGATATGGGCAATTATGTAGGCCACTGTAGTATTCAAGCGTTTTAAACCCTGAAGGTCGTTTGAGCACCTGCTTGACAAAATGTAGTTGACAAGCACTGTCTAGCAACCCTCACACAGCACAGCTCTCCTATGAAAATTTGTTTAGGGTCCCCTACTTTGGGGTATGGGATTTCCAAACAATCCTGTTAGACTAGTATCCTAAAAGTCGAACTCCATTTCCCCCATGTTTCCCAGCCATAGCACCGAGGTGCAGAGCAATTGTGAACTACTTGGTAGCCACACCTCTTGCTTTGCACGTCCCCACAGTATGTTTAGCTCTGTTATAATTGGGTTATACATCAACAGCTACTATGTAAGCTCTGTTTGCCCTAGACCTCCAGGCAGAGGACGGACTGCTTTCACCCTAAAGCCTAAACCCTAGTGTAGCCCGAAGTAATCCCAACCTGTCGGACACCCATCCAAACTTGCAAAAAACTAGCAAAAAGCCAAGAAAGACTAGTCTCCTGGGCTTTTAACGAGGACCTTGGACCCTTAACCGTTTGGGGGTCCCATATCTTCCGATGACAGTTACCTAAAAAGTATTTTGAGTAGGGGGGCTAAGTGCCATGGTGTAGTTGGTGTCCTTTCAACAAGGTTTGGGGGTTAGGCTTTAGTGGGGGTTGGCTTGGGGAAGAGTGGACAATCCGCCCTGTAAATGTTGCAACATGCTATGTGCATACATATGGTCCCCTTTAAGTCCAAATAGTTATATGGGATGCATGCAGCCCAAACTGAGCTGAACGGAGCATGTCACTAAACGGTAGATCCGAAAGCCCAACCCCTGAGGGTAAACAACAAATAATTTCAGATACCTAAGCCCTACATAAACTCTGAACTCCCCAGGTCGAGAGGCTCCACTCGATCCTCGGACAAGTTCGGCTTGCTTCAGGCAACCTCATGAAGCCTGAGGCGAGGTTGTACAATGGTGCGCTGTAGCCTGCCTGTCCAGTGCAGAGCTTTTTAGGATGTTCAATCTAAGTCTGAAGTGAACAGCTGCAAGTTTCAAGTGGTTGAATGCGCAAGAGCGGTGGGCTCGCGTCTTAGCTCTTACTACCTCAAGAGAACAGGTACATCTTATGTTGTCAGAAGGCCTATGAGGTCATGTCTCAAACTTACATTGTTTTAGGTTGCCTTTACTGCAGCTAATATTAAGGTTATTTTGGGGTTATAATGGGATAATGGAAAATAAAATGGAAACTACTATTTAGAGTTTTAGGGTTTAGATATATGAGCTATAGTCGAAACTCCTTAATGGGGTATATATAGGGGAGCACTATAGGGGTTACCAAAGTGGATACTGATACCGGGAGTTTAGACTTGAGGGAATAGGGCTTAGTAGAAATGGTTCCACGGAAGCCTTGGACGTTTGGGACATGGTTTTCGCCACAGCCTCGCTCAAGTAGTGAGGCAGACTGCCAACAGCTGAGATAGAGAAAACAAGATCAAATCTCTCTTTGGTCAAAGGAAATATTGGGATAATATAGGGTAATATAGGGAATAACGGAAAATAAGATAGAAAGTACTATAGGGGTCATCTCTCTCCTGTGTCAAAGGGGTCCCAGTCAGGGGAATTATAGGGGTTATATAGGGATTATAGAGTATATAGGGTTTTTTTGGGATAATGGAAAATAACATGGGAACTGCTATTTAGGGTTTTGTTTAGGGTTTAGGGTTGTTCCTCTGCAGCCTTCCGCATTCATCTTATCACCCACGCTTCAACAAATCCACCTTGCACGCAGACTGCTGTGACTAGAGGTCGCAGTCACCCCTTTCCTGGGCTGGGAGGGCTGTAGAGGCCAAGGTGCAGCATCCACGCAGCCACTTAGCCATTCATCAAGCCACATCCCCTCTCCCCAAATTACCGGGTTGCTGTTAAGGAATTTCAAATCACGTTTCCACAATCCGGGTATATAGTAAAATCATGAGGCTTCCTTATTGTAGTAGCTAGTTTAAGTTCCTTAGCAGCAAACCAGGTTAGAATGTGTGGTTGCTAGTCAGGGTGATGCTTGGTGGTTCATTGCTGCAGCATGTTTCGCCTTCTAGGGTTTAGGGCTGTGCCAGCTGCCCCGGCTAGCACGGAAGTCCAGAACAGCCCGAAAATGAGAATATAGAGCTTCTAACAAAGGCCCCAAACCCCACGAACATGAAACCAGACAATCCTTCCAACAGCAAGCCTTCACCCAAACCTAGAGCACTCCAAGCCCGCGCAGCCCAAGGCAGGGTTTAGGATGATTTAAGGGTTACACAGGGGTTATATTGGGATAATGGAAAAGAAATGGAAACTACTATGTAGGGTTTAGGGCTTAGGCCTTCCAGGGAATTTTGGTTAGCAGCTAGATTGAAGCGTGCACCGCATAGGGCCCATGTCCTTGAGAACTGAAGAAAAGTCCGCCTGAGACCTTTCAGCCCAAAGCCGGCATACTCCAATGCAGTCCCGATGAACATCCTAAACCTAAGCCCCACACTCAGGCTCTAAACCCCCAAGCCACCTTGAACCCGAAGCAAGGATTGAAGGAGTGGGTTTTAACCTAGTGGGTAGTTCCTCACATTAGGGTCCCTATTTGGTACCCCTAAACAGTAGGCGTCGTAAAATAATCTATAGCCAAAACGGGCCCATTATTTTGAGAACAACCCTAGTAGGTTCCAGTTTCTTTGCCAGTGTGCCATTCCCTGCTAAAGAGAGCGAGAGGCGAACGGCGTTCCAGCAGCAGCGAAGGTGCCAGGCCCCGCTGCCACAGCGAAGCTCGCCTCTGAGGGGTCGAATTAAACGGGAATAGGGGGTTTAAAGGGTTGAGACAGCATGTTTTTGCGTTAGATGGGGTTCACAACACCCCCCAAGGTAATGTTTATTGGGGGCATATGGAGAACCTGTTTCTGATCATTGCCGAGGAGAAGTGGCCCCCGCCGGGTGCGCCAGGTAAGGCGAGTGAGCGCGCTGGCCGAGGACGTGGCGTGGGTCTGGAAAGCAACGGGGCATGTAGTCCAAATTCCACCCTAGACCCCAAACCCTGAGGTTCTTGTGGAAAGTTGATGTGAGGATTAGGTAGAGATCATGGCTGTGGTTGTGGTCAGGGCATGTTGGTAGTTTCAATTTCATTTGGTGCTTTGGGCTTTAGATTGCCAGAGCCGAAATCCCTAAATCCCTAAGACCTTAAGTGCTCTTATGCAGGTTGACTTCAGTCATAGTCGCCAATTTGAGTCAAATTCCGCTCAAGCTTGTCAAGGAGACGTTAACCTTCATATAGTGACTGTACCGGTTATCTGGGTTACATAGGGATTTGTACCTTTTTGTTTAGATTTGTTTTCTGGCAGCCAGGGCAAACGATGCTGTCTCAGGCATTGTGGCGAGATGCCAAATCATGCGTAGGAGACATTGGGGGACGCGCCAGGTCCTGATTGAGAAACATCCATCTGCCAGCAGTCGGTGTGCTTGTGTTAGTACATATATCGCTCCACTTGGAGCAGCTGCGCATAAACCTTGCTGAGGGTGAGTGATGGTGCTTCAGACCCACAGGGTGTTCTGCGAAAATAGCGGTTTCCAACTGCAACAACAGCGATAGCTTTCGGGAATCCGGTTTTTGAACCCTCTTAGTTGACAGCAGGTCAATGGCTTCAGGCTTCAGGTCCCGGCTGCGGGCACAGATTTGCATGACATCTTCCACATATTCAGCCTGCCTTATTTGATGCATCCCATACGTCGAAGCGTTGCTCCTATGATGGGAAAATCATCATGCGGGGAAGGGCGTGCGCAGCATGTTCAAAACAAGCAATGGGCAGCTTGATAGGGACGCGCTACCCCTTGCGAATTGTCAACCTTCGTCTACCCTGCCTGCTATTTACGTGCAGCGTGAGCGCGAACCAGCAAAGGTCCGCCGAGGAAGGAAAATCTAGGGCTTGGGATGAGTGAGCAAATTCCTTCGTGCGAACAGGGAGCAGCCTGTAAGTTGCAACATTCAATGTACCACAGGGACCTTGTGTGGTTGAGGGGGGATATGACTGTGGGCCTGGCCTCTGTTCGGGGACCTTCCACCCGGGTCACCTTCGAGACGCAACCCGTCCTATCTTCTGTTGGAAGCATGTATCACTCCCTAGCCTTTTCAGTAAAATCCAAGAAAGCGACTGTCAACCCAAAATCTCAAAACCAAAGCTCTATAACGACCTTAACTGCCGAAGACCCGGAGAGAGCCGCGATACAGCCCTCCCCACAAAAGAAGCCAAAGCCTGGAGCACTACAACCCTAACCCTAATCCAGTTAGGTTAGGCTTTAGGGTTTAGCCATGCTTGAAAGGGGATTACAACTATACTACTGAAAATAGCGGTACACTTGAGACCTCAAAAATGCTCAAACATACTTCTACAAGTTTTATTTAGGGAATCGTCAGGGGAGTTTTCAGAAATCTACATTCATCCCCTTCCCTTGAGCGGAGGGTTTATGGTGTAGGCTTAGTCATGCTTCCTCCATTACCCGAACATCAAACATTCGCCAGCCATGAATGTTAGATCTTCGCGAGAAGCCCAGGAATACTGGGAGTATTATGGTGTCGTGTCCCCTGTCGACACCCCCCCTCCCCCCCAATAGTATGGTCCCTGACCGCCAGCCCCGGACTCTCAACAGTGCGAATAGTCACAGGGATGGATCCTCGGAACTGTCCTCGTTTTTGGCCTTGGAGGTGCTTCTCGTAGCTGTCGGCTTGTTTTTCCAGTAGGATCGTGAGTGTGCTGGTCAATCCTCGTAACTGTCACCGTTTTTCCTGTCACAGATGTCAACAGATCTCAAAAGTGCCAACACTCACAGGGATGTGCGTCCTAATCACAATCCTCGTAACTGTCACCTTTTTTGATGTTGCAAATCCTGAAAGTGCCAATGCTCACAAAGATGGTGGGTGTCCTAATTAGTCACGAGCCGCGAATTGTGATTGTCCTTGATATGTTGCAGATCCCAAAATGCCAACAATCACAAGGATTGGGCATGTCCCCGACCACCCAGATCAGAGGGGGGAGGGGAAAGATCTGAATGAACTGACACGAATGGTGACAGTTATAGAAGGACGACAGCCGCCCACACTTCAGGGGGAGGGAGGAGGCCTGAATGGTTTCAGTAAAAGAGAAGGCTGACAGTTTTGGGAGAAAGCACACCCAGAACACCACAGGGGGGGAGGGGCAAAGACCTGAATGACTTGACAGTCGTGGAAGAAAGCCAGCCCACCAAACCACAGGAGAGCACTAGGATCTGCCTGACGTCTCAAACATGCAGGTCTTGATGCTGCAAAGTGACAGTGGGACCTTGTACCAATACCATACCATTGTGGGGGAGGGGGTGGGGCTGGCAAGCACGCCACTATATATTCAACGTTGGGGGGCGGGGTGTTCATTATAGCGGGATAGCGAGCACTTGGGACCAGGGATGGATTATAGGGGTTCTTAGCGGGGGATATATGGGGATTACTGGGGGGATTCAATGCCCAGTCCCAGGTCATTCTGAATATGAATAGCACGCCGTCAACATATATATATATATACATTCATATATTTTTATGTGTATATATATAAATATATCCATATACCATATTCCGAATAGAGTACCGTTATGTCCAGTGAGCACTCATTACTAAAAAGTCATGGTTTAGGTATCTAAGGGCTTTGTGACAATAAGGTGCTGTAAATGAGCACGAGAGCTGGACAAACCCTAGCCCTGAACTCTATACCCCTACGGACCCGATCCAGTGGTTAAGCCCTTGAGCGCCCCACTCCCAAACTCCTACAACCCTGAACATTTGAACTCTGGCCCTACGCGCTTACACACTCAACCCTAGAACCCTTGACTAGCTCCTGTCGGAGGACCTTGACGCACTCTTGGAGGTGGGGAGAGCTTAGATGGGGACCATGAACCGCTAGTGCCTGTCCCTAACATAGGAAGGTTACAGCGGGAACGCAGGAGTCCCTCTTGCGGATGATAGGAGTGTTGTAGTAAGGAAGCCGCACACGGAACTCCATCCATGCCCATCATTTACTCTACACCTATGCTCAAGACCTTTCAGAGAGGGTCCGGGACAGACTTTCCTAAGGCTTTTGGGTGCTGGGTTTGTTTGGGATGCATGGCTTAAGGACTCAGGATTGGTCTTTTCCAGGTTTCAAGATTCGGGTTCAGGGATTTGAGGTTCGGGGTTCGAGTTTTTGAAGTTGTTGGGAGTCAGGATATGGGACTTCGGGTAGGTGGACTTTTTTCCGAAAGTTTTCGGGAAAGAGGTACCTTGAGAATCTGCATAAACTTGAGGGCGAGTGCCTGCTGAGGAGTGTCTGTTTCCGGCTTGGAGAAGGCAGTTGTAGCTGCTGCAGATGCTTCTCTTGCCTATACCCTGAACCCTCAACCACAAACTTAGTTTTATAATAGTACTATGACTGTTAACTATTCTTATTATACTTACTATTATAACTATTATGACTATAATGATTGTTATTCTTCTTCTTAGTATTACTATTTTTACTACTACTAGTAGAACCATAAGCCTTTGAAGCTGCGCTCTCCAGTGGCAGCTGCTCCCTTGAGCAGATCTTGATCTCCGCAGCGCGTCTGATGGCCAGCCGACCCTAAGGGTCAAAGTACGCAATAAGCATATTAAGCTTTAGGGTTTTGCCTCTAGGGTCCCAAAACCAGTACTTACTAAATTAGTATTACCCAAGTCCCCAGTACCTAATTATTGGGTACTTGGACCCGTAGGGCAAGCTTAGATTCTGAAGGCACCGAAGCTCTGCAACGTCAGCTACTGCAGCAGATGGGGCTACATCGCAATCCCCCAATCATGTGTGCAGCCCCAGTGGCTCTGTGAAGGTAGTGGCTAGCGATGCATGTGCTTGGCTTGTTTTCTTCACCTGTCGCCTTGCGCAGCCCCCCTGGCAAGCCCCAACAAGTGCCACGGCACAATTTTGTTCGTGTTGAACAAACAAGAAACAACAGAGACCACGCCATAAAGCCACTAAGCGCCCTTACAAACCCCAAACAAGCCCTACCATCGCCAACAGCTCGGATCCCCAAGCATTAATTGTCTATGCGAACCGCAGGCTGGGGAGCCCTTCCTGCTCACTGGAGCTATCCCATGGTTGCTGGGCCAGAGGGTTAGGGCTAAAGGATTCAAGGTTGAGAGTTTGAGGTTTAGGCGCTATGGCTTAGGGCTTAGGGTTTCGGGTTTCGGGTTGGGAGTTTTAAGGTTTAAAGAAGGTCGTAGGGCTTAGAATTTGGGACTTTTGTTTGTGCTCGTTGATGGTTTCAGTAACTTGGGGCTTCTGTTTCATGAGGAGACAAGTGGGGATGCAGAGGGGCTGGACTGTAGGGTTTAGGGTTACTAGGTCCCCCAGTAGTACCCTTTTTCCCTTTTTGTTTTAGGGTCTCCTTCTTAGTATAGTTTTTGGTGGATAGGCAGCGCATGGGCCGACCCTAAATGCAGAACCCCGACGCTTCAGGGGCCCAGGAGTGCTTGGTTGATGTAGGGTTAAGGTGTAGGTTCTGAAGTGAGCATCAAAGGGTTTCCCAATCTTCGGCTGGTAGGTGTTGTTTTCGCAGCATGTGGGTCAGCGCGCTGCGGATTTTCGATCTGGATTTCTGATTTAGTGTCTCTCCTTAAAAAAAGACCTGGAGTGCTTTAGTTGCGAAGACATTCAGACGAAGATTCTCTGAATTCGCGGTCGCTTTGCTGGAGATCGAACTGTGTAAAGGCTCTCTGTCGGTTCCTGCTAAGTCTTGTAGCTGAATGAGCGAGTAGTAGACCAGATACGTGATACAAGGCTAGTTTGTGACTGGGTGGCATTCAGACCAGCGAGTGAGGCTCCAATAGTGCGATCTCGACTGTAACAGTACCCAAACAAGACACACGTAATTTTGAGAACGCCCTGCCAGCTCAAAATACCAACCATCACCCCGAAATTCTAAACCCTAGGGTTATGTCAAGGCCCTCGCAAACCATGCGCTTCCCATCCTAGTAACTTACAAGTGTAATCTTGAACTCCTCAACCGCCTTCTCACATAGGATATGCGTTTGCTTAAGATCCTGTCACAGAACCGTTTGTCTCGGAGCCCCCCTTCTAACTTCTAGTAAGGGACCTAAACCCTGAACCCAAACCCTGAACCCTAATCAATCCCTGAACCCTACTCCCTAAACCCCGCACCAAAAAGGCCCGACAAAAAAAAACAAAAAAACAGCGAGTTTAGGGTTTAGGCTGAACCCTGTCTGCACTGTAGGTTGGAGGGTCAACGCGTGCTGGAGTTCATGCCGAGGTGGAGGGGCTTGGAAGGTCAGTGCGAGTTGGGTATAGGGTTTAGGTTTTTAGAGTTTAGGATTCTAAGGTTTTAGTGTCGAGGGTCTTAGTTTAGGGTTTAGGTTTTAAGGCATAGGGTTTTGGCTTTTTTTAGGTTTTTAGGGTTTAGGGTTTTCAGGTTTTAAGGTATACATTTATGGCTTTTAGGGTTTAGGGTCTTAAGGTTTTAGGGTATAGGGTTTGAGCTTTTATTCTAGAGACTGGATTTCGGGATTTTCTAACAGAAAGGGACGCCCTGGTAGCCCTTTTTCTGTGTGCATGGTAAATACTATAACTGTGTGGAATTTTCTTTGTAAAGCTTCAAACTTTGCTTTCTTAGTTGTATCTGTTCGACTCTATCAAGTATAGTACAGGATCCTAAGGCCCTCAAACCTTAAGCCCCAACCCTATAACAATATTAGGGTTCCCTAAACCATGAAACCTGAAGCCCCTAAATAAGAGGTCTCAGCCCTACCAGGATGGCGCCGACTCCGAGGGGGCAACGCGGATGGTCCCGAGTCGGACCGGGCAACGTGGCTTAAGTTCATAGGGTTTGGGGTTTTTGCTAGGTTTCCTAGATGTTAGGCCAGGCATACAAGGATACAGTTGAAGGTAGTAGGTGTTTCACCAGGGATTGGAGCTGAAGATTCCTTTACCTTAGGTGGTGTTGAAGGCCTGTAGTTTAGATTAGGTGGAGGTAAGGCTATGCCCTTTGCCCTACTCCTACGTCATAGCTGCTAGACTAAAACTCTGAGCCCACCTTCTTGCAGAGAACACAGCACAGACACACTCAATGTACTTTGAAGATCATCCGCACCATTTTCTTTCGGTGAAGCAAAACCTATATAACCCCGATGGCAATTTCATGCTCATATTGCGAGCGACCTGCCTGCACATGAGCCCGACATCATGAGATGTACTTGTCAGGATTTAACTAGGTAGGCCCAGTATACAACTCGAGTATTTACCTAGAGAAGACGCGGCAGCTTCACAAAACGCCTACAGGGTCCTGGAGAGGGATCTCTAGCATGCCAGATCGGCTTTAGAGATTCCAGTCCCAAAAAATCCCTCCCATCCACAGCTCCTCCTCCTGTTCGGGAAACCCCCTACCTCGCCTAATCTCCACCAATGTAGACCCTGCGGATACCAGATGTTGGTGTCAGTTTCTATAGTTTGAACCAGAAAAGCAGAAAGCCTAAACCACAAGCCCAGTGAGACCCCAAAGTGCGCTTGCTGTGTAAGCATGCAGGCAAGCCAACAAAGCCATAGACCCGAGAACCTTCCCTAAATCTGAAACTCCAAACCCGACATCCTAAACCCTAAACCTCAAATCCCAAACCATGGACCCTGAATCCTACACCGGCTTCAACCAGTAAGGAGCTCGCTGAGGATCTGCGTGACCTCCTCCAGTTTTTTAATTAACAGTGATACCTCCCTGTAATTCCTTGGGACTTAGTTTGGACCTTAGACTTATCCCTTTGGGATTCCCTTGCATTCCTCTTATAGGTACCTAAGGGTTAATCCTTACTAAGGGTCCTAAGTGCCACGTAGTTAATAAGTGAAGGGTGGTAGGATAAGATATTTTTGGTATTCTAAATTCACATCTTCAAGAGGCGTCGCTGTAGTTGTGTAAGCGCGTAATTCGTTGCGCTGGTTGTGGGGTGCCAGCGTGCAACGCCCGGGGTCTTCGCAAAAAGGTGCTTGATTTGGTGCTGCAGGGGTTTTCAGGCTTTGTACATTTTAGGGCTGCGGTGTATTGGGTTTGGAAATTTGGTACTTGAGGTTGCATGAGCTTTGGCGTGGATTCATGAAATGGATGGACTGCACGTTCCCAACTTCGGAGGCTAGTTCTTTTGGCCTTAAATCGGTCCTCCCAATATCCATGACAAGGTCAACGAATCTGGCTCGAGACTGTGGTCTGGCGATGATAAGCACGGAGTCTTTTTCAAGCTTGGCTCAAGAAACCTTTGGAAAGTGTTGTGGAGGTGGAGGCGGCACTTAGAAGGCCCTGGGGAGGTTTGGGGGGAAGGGGAGGGGGGGGGGGGAAGGGGCGACTAGTCCCTATTACATCCAGAAGCGCTATACCACAACCAGACGGTCCGTACTGCAGCCGGATGCTGATTTTAGGAAAGCCGCGAACCTCCCTATCGCAACCAGCTATTAATCAAGGACGGCAAGACTTTCAGGATTGGGGATTCGTGTTCCGAGGGAAGGAAATTTGACCTAATACGAAGCAGCCTGAGTTGTAGCAAGGACCATCGCTCGTCAGAATACCAAGAAGTTGAGTTGAAAGGGAGCACTTATACCATTGATATCCTCGAATCACTTCAAGGTACACAGAATCAGTGAGCTCAAATCATGCTGTGCGGCTATGACTGTTCCAAAAGCTCAGAGTATGAAAAGGATAAGACAGGGCCTAGTCATAATACTTAGCTACGACAATCCCAAATGCCAAGTACAACGAACCAGAACGGGCCAAATCGCAATACTTTGCTATGACTACTCCCAAGTATCAGGGTATGCATGGCAAGGAATGAGAAAGGTCAGATGATAACACTTAGCTATGATTATTCCCGAATTTCAGGGTACAAGGAACCAGGAAAAAAAACAAATCATAATACTTAGCTATGATTATGCCCCAATGTCAGGGCACAAGGAAACAGAACAATACAAAAACATAATGTTTAGCTATGACTATGCCACAATCTCAGGGTACAGAGAACGAGAAAAGGCAAAATGATGATACGTAGCTATGACTATGCCCGACGATGAAGCTACAAGGAACCACAAGGGGCCAAATCATTACAATACTTAGCTATGATTATTACGACATTTCAAAGTATAAGGCGCCAGAAAGGACTCACGCATTTCATGGTGGGCAAGGAAGCAAAGGCCTCCGGCAGTGCTATGACGCACTTTAGGGTTTAGGCTTTAGTGTTGTAGCCCAATTTTATGGCTATGATTGACCTCATAAGTGCCAATTATGTTTCCTCCAGCACCCCTCCAAGAGCACCATGCCGAGAGCACCCCTCCAAGAGCACCATTCCAAGAGCACCCCTCCAGCACAACTACAAAAGCACCCCTCCAGCACCATTTCAAAAGCACGCCCCCAGCACCACTCCCAGAGCACCCCTCCAGCACCATTCCACGAGCACCTTTCCAAAAGCACCATCCCAAGAGCACAACTCCCAGAGCACCCTTCCAAGAACAGAATTCCAAGAGCATCTCCAACAGCACCGTTCCAAGAGCACCCTTCAAAGAGCAGCATTCCAAGAGCACCCCTCCAAAAACACTCTGAGAGCAGCATTCCAGAAGAATTGCTATAAGACCCAAAAAAAACACGCACAAATGTGGCCACCAGGGCGTCCCACCCTCTTTTTTGTAAAGGTTGTAGGGCAGAAAGCTTAGGCTTTTTGGGTTTAGGGTTTGAAGCGTTTAGGGTATAACTTTAAGTGCTTCAAGATTTAAAGATTTTCTGGTATAGGGTTCGGGCTTTCAGGGTTTAGGGTTTCGAGGTTGTAGGGTTCGGGGTTTAGGATTTTAGAGTTTAGAGTGTGCAGCTTAGAAATTTTTAAGGTTCAGGGTTTGGGCTTATAGGGTTTGGGGTGTAAGGTTTAAGTCTTTAGGATTTAAGGCTCAGGCTTTTAAGCTTTAACTAGGGTGGAAGGCTTAGGGCGTAAGGTGTAGGGTTTAAACTTTAGGATTCAGGGTGGGTTCTTCGGGCTTACAAGGGCTATGTAGGGTTACATGGGGTTGTCTAGGATTCATACCGGGAAGTTACTCCAAAAACGGAAAATCAAATGGATGAAGGAAATCGGAAATGAGATGGAGACTGCGATGACATGGTCAATGGCGGTTGATTGGGATTATTGGGTTTCTGCAAAGCAGGGAGTCCTTCCTGGGGATCATTGTAATAGGGACTCTAGTATTTTCAGGGTACTTTACGGGGTACGTTTGTTTTTGGAAATTACCGTGTCTAGCAGCAGAAGAAGCTTCCTTTCGTTACTCAAACATAAACATTCCCCATGCGACAAAATGTCATATAGTGTCGAATTCCAGGCATTAATGACATGGCACGATTTGGAAGTTTACTTTCGCCTTGGAGCAATAAAGCTTTGAGATCGCAAGCGCCCTTTAAACCGGGTCAACATGAAATCGCGTTTTGAGACACACTGACTCGATTGCTGAGGCTATGCTGGAATTCTGCTGGTCTTAGTATCTTAGTATTGGCTGCGGAGTTAGAGGATGCAAGAAGATGATAAGCATGAGGTATAATTACATTAAAGGTCAAGATAAGCAGTGTTGTACCTTTGTGCGTATAGCAAGCATCCGAGAGCTGTCTCATTTGTTGTTAAGAATTAAGAATCCTTGCATGTCCGAGCTAAGATATGCGTTTCCAAGGCGTACAGGAAAGGCTCATGCCGGAAACAAAACAAGGAGGTCAGACAATCTACCAGAGACTAGAGGATCCTTCGACCCTAAACTTGGAAAACGCGAGCCCCACTCAACACAAACCCTGAACCCTAAACTCTTTGAACACTTTGCCGTGAACGTTTGATCGTGTAAGCCTTAAAGCTTCGCTCCGTCAACCTAGGAGCCTAAACCAGAGGTTAGGATTTTAGGGCTAAGGATTTTTGTGAGAAAGTTCGCCTTACTTCAATAGGCTGATGGCTGCAAGTGGTCAACACCTTGTCAACTACGAGATTCAGTCCGCCAAGGCCCAGATAGCGTTAGAGTGCTAGCGTTTAGTGGTTAGTGATTGGGGCTCGAATTAGGATCCAATCGCCGGGGAAAAATGTTTTACTGTTCATATGGATGTGTAATACGGCTTGGGGTTTGACGTCATGGAGGAGGCCGAGTCGAATGTTATACCCATGGACCTAAATCTTAAACTGTCTAGAATTCCCGGATGATCCACCTCTGGGATCTAATCAGAATCTAATCTGCTCTAGCATGGTTTCAGGTTTAAGATCATCTATATTCTTGCTGACATGAGACGTCACTCTGACGCCGTATGTGGAGGATATCCAGGTGATTGAGGGCTTGCAGTTTAAGGCCTACCTGCGGCTGCAATTTCGGCAAAGTCCAGTATTTACCTATCTAATGGGAACCCCCCAAACTGTAATTAGGACCCCCCCAAACTGTAATTAGGTAAATGAGCCATAGTCTCAACTCCTCAAAGCAGGTTATTCAAGGGATTAGATAGGGGACTACTATAGGGGCTATTAAGGGGGGGACTAAGAGATCAGACTATGGCTCAAACGGGGTCACAGGTACGCTTTCGGATTCCTGGAGCAGGTGGCCTTCCCTGAGGGTGCATGGGAAAAACTCCACAAATCATCCTCTAGACGGAATTATGCGGCCTAATTCTCCAATAGTTGTCTATGGGGATTTCCTTAAAGTCCTAATAATGTGGGTCTCTTTAGACCGGTTCCTAATACAATACGGTCCCCCATAGGTCCAAAGGTCCCAAGTACCAAAATTCTGAGCCCCTTCCAGAGAAAGACATCGTGGTTTGCAAGCAACTAAGGGTTGAGGGTTTAGGGACCATAACAGCAGCAGGACTATAGTTCAAAGCCCCGATTCGCCGAAGCAGACCTTATGGCGAAATCCTTCTGGCTTCAAGAATGATACCCCTGAAAACCGATTGCCGTATGTTTAGAATCAACATGCCCCCACAGTGTATTCAGTCTACCATGTGGAAATTCCTGCTTACAAGCCTTGCTCGGATCCTTAGGCTTGTTTCTCAAACGGTTTAGAGTTTAGGTTGTGTTTAGGGTCAAGCCAAGAACCTCATCACCAAGCCGCCACCAGGCAGCAGAGGAGCTGACAGCCCCCCTGGCACAATACATACAGGAGACTTGGAGCGTTTGCACCAAGGTAGGAGATGCCCCTTGTGAAGCCAGTACTATGGGGCGGGGATCACACAAGCAGGTTTTCTATAAGGGTATACGGTATACACTTGTTTCTGATGTTCCTACCAACTGAATCCTTGCCGGGCAGCGTGCTGTCAAATTGGTTCGGTGCCAAACCATCAAACAGGGGTCACTGTGATTCTAGATCCCAATACTGCAGGTCAAAGCAAGGTGCTGGCGACTCAACTGGGGCATCCTCATTCAGGGGCTTCATTGAAGAAAGCCCAACTACAAACAAGGTCCAGAATGCAGTTTGCGATTTTGCGGTGTACGAGTTCCTGCTTCATGATGTAGCCCAATTCGGAAACAGAACAGGGGCCGAGGAAATCTCACCTGAGTCTGACGAATCTTTCTTCTGTCGTGTATAACGCTGCGAACCCTGCAAGAGCCATGTTCGTGGGCTTGGGCTTGGGCGCATCATACTGCAAGAGAGAGGTGAGGATGATGCTGTTGATGATGCTGATGATGCTGATGATGACGACGATGATGATGATGACGATGATGATGAGGAAGAAGAAGAAGATTTTGATGATCGGGCGTCATCTGTGACCAGCTGGCTGTTGCACCAAATGGAGGACAGCCTAAGGCAGCTTGGCGCAGCTGCCCGGCAGCACGCTGGGCACAGTCGCAACATGAGGATGGCATGGTAAAATCCCGAGCATCGTATGATCAACTTAAAGGAGGGCCAGGATCCTAGCGACACCAGCTGAAAGGGAAGTCTACGCGCTCTGAAACAACATGCTGGGAAGCAGAAAGGGAGGTGCAACGCCTGGCGACGCGACGTGGGCACGACGCCTCCGGTGACATTGCAACTTCCGCAGGGGCCCGAATCAGCAATCACTGGTTTAGCCTAGCCCTTCTCGTCCTTGTTGCAGGCGTAACCACCTTGAAAAGGTTGTGTGTGTGTGTGTGCCGGTATTAGCAGTCTTACTATTGCCGCTTGCGCTGGCCCCTGCCCCCACAACAGCCACAGGGGCAGCCAACATGGAAAGTAAGCGGGTGTGTGTGTGTGTGTGTGTTGGCACTAGTAGTCCTACTAGTGCCACTTGTTTCGTCGTATTACTAGAACCACGAACACTACGGGCATTGCGTGTACTGCGGCAGGTTCGGTATGCCTACTACACTACCTACTACTTGCTAACCCACTCCCTGCTCCCTACTACATTGTACCCGCTAGCCGAACCCCAACTTCAACTACGGGTCACCGACTACCCGCCGGCAGCTTACGGCCACTTCAAATGCTGCTGCTGCTACTGCTATTTCCCCCCCACCCCCGTCACTGCCGCTGCCACCACCACCGCAACCACCCGTGCTCCTTTGGACTGCCACTCCACCTTCTACGGCGACTACTACCACCACTACCACCACCACTACTATTACTACGACGACGACGATGACTGCGATTATTATTACTACTACTGCTGCTACTACTACTACTACTACTGCTATCATTCCATTGTTATTCTTGTTAGTGTTGTAGTACTGTGTTTGTAGAACTAGTAAAGAGCATTGCTGCTGCTCGTGCAGGAGATCCAGCGGAGCAGGCCGCGAGTCTTAGCTGTGTCGTCACAGGATTCAGGGTTTTGGGGATGAGGATTTAGGGCTTAAGGTTGACAGTAGGTTTGAGGTTTGGATTGGGTTCGGGGGTGCTCCTCGAAATTGGAGGCCCCGAAAACAAGGATCCTGTTATCCTAGGGTATTTTCGAGAACTCCCGCTGTCCTTATGAGTATGACGGCTACTACCGGAAGGTTCCAAGTACTCAACAATCATCCCCCAAAACCAGTACTACAATTGCGATACCCAAATCCCATGTACCTAATTATTGGATACTTGGACCCTTATGGCTACTACTTATGACTTACGACTGCTACTACTCCCTAAGCCCTAAACCGCGGTATCAGTCTTGGCCAAGGCAACGAGCCCTAAGCCCTATACCTCAATGCTTAGGTTTTAGAGTTTTTGGCCCTAAGCCTTATACCCTAATCCTTAAACCCTAAGGCCCAGTCATCCCTATGACTGCTTCATAACTATTTCTGCTTTGCAGATGAGTTGAGACATTAATTATTATGGCAATTACTGTTATTACCATTGCTACTGTCACCATCATTGCTACAGTTGATTGCTATCACTATTGTTATAAAAGAGACCTGGCGGTCTGGATTGTGATCCAAAAGTTGGGGACTGCCCCCGCTAATTCAAAGTTGGATAATAAACAAAACGTAGTTAGATATAGCCCTGCACTCTGTAAAGGGGGGCTATATATGGGATTCTATAGGGGAGTATGAGAGGGGTCATTAAGGGGGATACGAAGAGTTTAGATTATGGCTCATATGGCCCCTGTTATGGACTGTTAATGGGTGGGGGCAGTACCCAATCCAAAAGGTCTGGTGCCGGTTACCTCATGGCCTCTGATGCTCTCCTGCGGCTCCACGGATGCGGAAAGATGACAGGTGTTTCAGGGACAAGAGAGATTCCCAGAAATAGGGAGCCCAACATCGACCCCAAGATATTATTACCCTGATTGCAAGGACTCCCGAAAAGGTGTGCCTAATTGTAATTGTTGGGAAGCTCCCAAAACTGTAGCTGCGGATTACGCAGTGGCGCCGAGCGCAGGGGAATTTCGGATCTTTTGTGCTTTGTTGGTGGAATTTCAAGGGAGAATGCTGCCTGTATGCACGCTGTTTAAGCTTAGCAAGCGCTTTATGGGGTTTGGGGTTTACGGTTTGGGGGCTCTCTCGTGTTTTTTGCATGTGTTTCATCGAAAAACATCGCTGTTCAATATACAGGCGACAAAAAAGAATGGGTGGGAAGCAGATTTCATTTGGCGAGCTTGCTCTGTACCTTGCCGGTTTCTCGCAGCTTGACTGCCGGAACACAGGTGGAGAATACTTCTTCTACATTCCTGGGCTCCTCTTCTCACAAGTGCATCTAGCCGGGGCATTTTGCGTAATGCTCTGCTCGTCGGTACGACTTACTGATGGGAAATAGGGCACAGATTCCTACAGCCGGCCTCATCTAATCACGTACAATAGCCCCCATGACCCAACACTAGATGATGCCTAGTGCTACTAGAGAAGTGAATCAGCTGCTGCCCTGATACATCGTCATAGAGGTCACTTGAACCTAGAACTGACTGGAGGTTAGTAGGGAGTGTAGGATTATATTATATTATATAGGTGAACCTTAACTTTAACCAGGCAGAGCTTTATGATAACCTCCCGCCATGTTCTAACCGACGTTTCGACAAGATCCTTCATTTTATGTCTTGTCATTTTCTTCTTTTCTCCAGAAGCCTGCTGCATGCCAGAACCCAGCATGAAACTCAGAACAATGCACTTCAGGATTTTACGACCTCCCTTCAGAAGTTATAGAGCCTTCTAGAATTCCTGACAAGCCCACCAAGGATGTCCTTCGTGATTTTGCTTGAAGGTTCACGGATGTTTGTATGAAGAAGCTCACAAATGACCAAACATCGGTCCTACACCCTTAACCTCAAACAACCTCCAATTTATAATCACCATTCCCTGCCCATGTTCTTTGATTCCATGTCATCCCATACGCGCTGTAATGAACAGCTTGCCATGAAATTTGATGGAACCCCAAAGCCTAGTAACCTTACTTAGGTCTCAAAGGCCAAACCCTACACATAGCCTGGAAGCCTTAAACCTGACTCCTTGAACTCCCTCCCAAATCTCTCTACCGCTCCTTGAAACCCCCAAAATACTGCCCCTGCCCGATAACAGTCTAACAATACATTTGCTATACTTCTATTCAGCCCCAAGTAAGGATCCTTCCGACTGTCATAGGGTGCGGGCAGTACGAATGCGAAAGCCTCAGTAGCTACGAAGATTTTGCTTTCGCAATCCTCATATGTAATTGTGTACAATGTAACCCAAACCCCTATTGCCCTATTCTAATTAAAGGAATCTTGCATACGATGTTTTTCAGCCCCTATATACCCAGTTACCATTTCCATTTTCAAGTTATTTAGGCAACCAAGCCTAAAGCCTACATTTATTGGTATCCTGACATAGCCCCTATATTCCTCCGTTTACTTGAACCCTTTGCAAACTGTTTGACGGGCTAAACCCAAAACCCGACATCCTATATTTGCCCTAGCACCTCCTCTAAAGGGACACAATACAACCTCTTTGAAATGGACAGGATACAACCCTTATGGGCTCATTTAAAGGAACACTAGATTCCCCTAGAACCCTCCTTTAGAAGGCCTTAAGCCCAAAACCCTAAATCCCGAAACACTATGCCCCAAAACCTAAACCCCAGATCCCAAACCCCAAGCCCTTAACCCCAAACCCATTTGACCCCTGCTTTTGCTTAGGGACCCTGACCTGGCGGACCTTCTTCGGGCGCCACAGGGCCTTGAAACCGGACTCTGGGTTGCAAAGGTTTAGGGAGTTTAGGGTTTAGGGGTTTTAGGGTTTTAGGGTTTAAGGGTTTAGGGTTTAGGGTTTTTGGTACTGCCCCCCCCAGTAACAGTCTATATTAGGGGTCCTATTAAGGGCTATATATACCTATATTAAAGTTATTATCCAACTGTTACTGAGTGGGGGCAGTACCCAAGGTTTAGGGTGTTCAGGGCTTAGGGATTTACGCAGGGTTTAGGGGGTTCAGGGATTTGGGGTTTGGGTGTTTAGGGCTTTAAGCTTTAGGGTGTTTAGGGATTTCAGATCTAGCGTGCTTAGGGATGTAGGGTTTTGGGGGTTAAGGGGTTTAGGGCTTTTGGGGTTTAGGGATTTAAGCGTCAATGGTTTAGAGCTGGGCGTGTTCCACCGCGAATGATACACGCAATTCGGTCATGGCAAGCAGTGCTGAAGATTTAGATTACCATAGTAGATTCCTTTTCTTTTCCATTATCCCAATAGTACCCCGATGTAATACGGTAGTTTCCATCTTATTCTCCATTACCCTAATCAATTGGTGGTCTGTCGTGATGTGTGCTGCACTTTTCGATTGTATGTGAGGTCGTGGCAAGGCCCAACGGTTCAGATGCGTGTATGCGATATGCTGCAACATACGACTGTATTGTGTGTTTTTTTGTTGAGTTGGCATCGGAATGCTCCACCCAGAAGGAAAAGCCCAACGTCTCAGGAGACAACGACGTTGAGAAGCTGGGAAACTTCAGCTTTTCTCGACTGCGCTGGCTTTGTGTTGCAGGTAGCCGGGCCATTGCTGGAATTGCGCACTGGCATTCTTGCTTGCATTGTCTCATCATGCCTTCCAAAATTGGGTTGAATTGCCCAACCTTTGGAAGTTCAGGTTTCCAAGAGAGTATGTAGTTAAGGAGTCATGATTTCGGTGCTGGTTGTTTATCGAAAGCTATCGTCCGCTTTATACGTCTACGGTACATCAACACCCAGCACGTTGAGAAGCCCCACATCGCTCACCCCATTCAGCCTAAAGCCGCATCGTAGCTTCCATTTTCATATACATTCCTCTACGTTCCACTATATATTTCTAGTGTCCATTTCATTTGCCATTTTCCTTACCCTTAGATTCTCTTAAACCCTAATTAAACCCTAACCTGTTTCTCCACCTCACAGGAGATGGTGCCACCACCCGGTTGCGCCGCGATGCAGTCGTTTTGGCATCCTGGAGCATGTTGGTGCTAGGCCTGGTGGGTTTGGGGTCTATAGGGTCTAGGGTCTAGGGTATAGGGTTTAGGGTTCGGGGTATAGGGTTGAGGTTATAGGCGGTATGGAATTTCCCCTTGGCGTGTAGCGTTTTGAGGTTTGGTTGCTCGTTATTAGTGGCCATAACCCCTATATATTTCCTAGAAGGGCATAATGCTTCAATTTTTCAAAGGGCTCTTACATCTATCCCAGGGTTCTGGAACCCCCTTAGGAAAGCATGAAATACCAAACAGGCCTTGCTGGACAGAGCTGTGCGTTGGGAGTTCAATATTTGGTTTTGGGGCATGCTAAGCATCATCAACGACACTTGAATTGCAACCAGTTCGTCTTGGATAAGGATTCGGGTTTTGCGTTCCGCGTTGCATTGTTGACGTTTTCACGTGGCTCGACTATTGGTTGTTTGGTTGCTTGGTTGGTTTTGCTTGTTTGTTTTGCACGCGCCCGACCGCGAGCTTATCTGCCCCCACAGCCAAGCCGTCTTTTCTTAAGCGCGTGCACCTGTTGATACGACGTGCTGTGTTGTGCAAATTTCTAGTTTATACCTTGATTCTCTGCGATGTTTTAACTTCATTGCATTAGCCTGCTAAGTGCCAAAAAACAAAAATATGCTCGTGTGTTTTGTAGGTTGCACATGCAGCCGTGTGTGCGCAGAATATGCCAGGAACTGCGCAGTGGCTTTTGCTGCCACCGACTGTTACAACAAAGTCAGACGGCGACAGCATGTGGGGAAATAGCCACTTGCAGGTGCGCCGGGTCAGACTTGTGGCTCTTGAAAGGGGGGAATTCAGGCTTTAGGGCTGGCTTTGTCAGACATGCATTGGAAGTCATTGGCTTGTCATGGTTCCTTCTTGCACACCGACATGAGCCGTAGGTTCCGAAGGTGAGGCAAAAGGGAGGTCCGGTTTGAGGCCTAGGCTTCGGGTAAGAACGATGTTGCATTATAGCATTGCGGCAGTTTCACAGAGGTTTTAAGTTTTGGGGATGTTCTTCTCGATCCGAACATATTTTATATTTCCTAAATGATGGTATAGCTTGACACCCGAATAACCTTCCAGCCACGAGCCCCAAGCGTACTTGGTTAGTTGTATAGCCTTACTTTAGGGGCCCTCAAGCAAAGGGTCCGTATTCCCGAAAAATCCTGGGTACCCCGGAAGTACCCTTTTTTTGTGGTGGTCTCCTTATCAAAGCTGAACATCAGGAAAAAGGGTACTCGTATCATTTAGGGGTTACTGGGGAACTTAGAACTCCATGCCCCAAACCCTACAACTTCAAGACAAACTCCTGATCCCTTAGCCCTTGAGATCCAGCAAGGTCTGTTATACCATTTATGGACAAAATCCGCGCATGAGCCCTTCTACCTACGCCAAGGGGAATTGTGGCGGTACTTGGAGGGTCAGGAGGGATTCTTAAGGGTCAGGAGGGATTCTTAGAAAGTAGGTCGATGTTGGGGGTAGCTCGGCGTATTGCCTGGTTTTAGGGGTTATACGTATATCAACTAAGTCTCCTTGTCCTCCCAAGTAGACTGAGCTAGGGTCATGCGGATGATGCGGGGCCCCCTCTCCCCCCCCATGAAGGTACACCCGATTTGGCAAACCCTTAAACCCTAAACCCTGAACTTCAAACCTCGAATCCTAAACTTTATGCAGGCATGATTCAGGGCTTTGGGGTGTCAGGCCTGCCACTGCTGGTAGCCAAAAATTCTACGACTTGGGTCATTCCACCTTACACCTAAACCAAAATCTGACAGGAAGATGCAGCCAGCATTGGGGGAGACGTTTGGCAGACCGCGCAGGAGATGGGCGAGGTCCCTTGTTTTGCCACAGGGAAGGTTTAGGGTGTATAGGGTTTGGGGTGTAGGGTTTAGGATTAAAAGAGGACTTTGGAGTTTAGGGCTTAGGTTATTGGATTTGAAGTTTGGAGTTAACAATTTAGAACGTGGGCTCAAGTTACGAGTTTGCAACGTATGTTTTGCATACTCTTCAAGCCCTGCGGATATAAGGGCCCAACTGGAAGGTATGTTCTATTTTGACGGACTCTATCGTAGCTGTTGTGAGAAGCGCCCGTGTTTTTCTGTGGGTTACCGAAACCCCTAAACCCTAAACCCCTAACCCATAAACCCCTAAACCCTCAACCCTAAACCCTTACACCCCTGAACCCTAAATTCTGGGCTGTGCAAAGAGGATGCCTGCTTTCAGTTCTAGCCTTTGACTTGTGGCCGCAGGCTATAAGCCTACATTGAGTTACCATACTGGTCATATAGTAGGGTCTAACAGGGTTAAGTTACCATAATGGGTATACAGGGTCAGTTAGGGTTTAGGAATAACGGTTTAGAGTTTTAGGGTTTAACAACTTTTTGGGTTTAGGGTTTTAGGGGTTTAGGGTTTCGGAATTTAGGGTTTAAGTTACCTGAATGGATATATACAGGAAGTTCCTTAACAGCAACCCAGGATCAAAGCTTATAGGGTTTGAGATTTGGGTATTCTGCTAGGTATACGGCCAATGCGTTGTGCAATTACTGTGGACCATGATCACTCTTAGGTCGCAGTTGAAGAGGTCCATGCAGCATGCGGCACGTGGGCTTTGATGAAAAAGGCAGGGTTTAGGGTTGAGGCTCCAGGGCCAATCAAGACCTCGATGTTCAACGTGCATTCCAAGAATCCTTGCACCCCCAGGCCTCATGCGATTCTACATGGATCAGTGGATAGAGTCCGGTGGATTTTGGCAAACCAATTCTGAGTTTGTCCAGCCTCAGGAGGAAACTTTTTGCGTAAACTGTGCATCGCGAGGGTGACAGAAAAACATGTTTTTGCCTGAAGCCCTACATACCTCATAGACATGCTGACGAAGAATTCTAGTCCATGCCCCAAAATCCTAGACCCCCAAACCCTGAACTACAGTACACTCCTTAGGTCCTTGAGGACATCTGAATCTGAACCCGAATCCTTCGCGTTAGAGCAGATGAGTAGCATTTTGTATGAGGAAGCTATAGTCCCCAGTATAAGTGAAGGCTGTTTCCTCCTTTTGGTTATAGTATCTTAGTATGAAGCCCAATATAAATCAAAAAGTTAGCCTTGGATAAAAGCTTGAAGCCCATTATAGACCGAAGGTTTGCCTGGGATGACCCCAACAAGTCCCTCAAACCCGCCGGACACTGGACAACTAGGTTGTGCAGGGAAGGTGATCGAGGTGATCGCAGTCGACACCCCCCCAAAACTGCTCACCCCAGGCCCTGAACCCAGTTATCCTCAACCTTAAACCCCAACCCTTGGGTTGAAGGGTTTAGGGTTAGGGATTTAGCCTTATGGATTTGTCAGCTCTAGACGCCAATTCTAAGCCTCTAAGCCCCGGGTTTAGGGTTTAGGGGCCTTGAACCGAAGCCGCAGACCCGGAAGGTGCTCGTGGTGCCTCCAGCATGGTGGCACCAGGCATGTAGGGCTTCGCCTGCGTTAGGATTTAGAGATTAAGGGTTAGTAAAGCGTTTTCAAGGATTGTTTGCGGGTATGGGCCCTTTACCCTGCCGTCTGCATATGCAATATAGCATATTTATTCATGCACGCAAATGTGTATGTACACATGCACTTCTCTCTCTCTCTCTCTCTCTCTCTCCCCTCCCGCACTCTGTCCTTAGGGGGCACTAGAATCAGCCTTCAGAAGTCTTAGGGCCCACACTTGGGGCCCATAATTACTTCCAACCCTATCAACCTTAGACCTCAAACAGGCGCAGGACCTTTGGCTACAACATTATGCTACAATGTAGCACGGGATTAATGTTTACTGTAGTGGTTGAGGATTTAAGGTTTAAGGTTTAGGGTTCGCGATCTCGAGGATTCAAGACGCAGGGTGTTTAAGTTCCCCGGTCTCTGCATTTTGTGCAGCAGGTCTTCAGTTGTCGTTTATGATACCCTAGACACTAAACCTTACACCCTAAACCCCAAAGTTATAGTATACGGTACCGGAAGGGATAATATGCATGCCCAGGTCCCTACCAAGATTGGGTTCCCCCGTAAGCCATCTTCATCCGAGTGTCCTCTTCAAACTACGGCTCCTGATATATAAGGAGCCCAGGGCCACAAAACTGGCAGTTGTTAGGCCCATACATGGTAGTTTGTCTAAATAAGGGGACCCCAATTGGACCCCCAAAAGACGATATTATGGGCACCCTACCCGCAATTTTGTAAAACCTTAATCCTTAAACCCAAAACCCAATATAACCCGTATATGTCCTCTATAATTCTACTTATATAAGGAACCTAGGGCCATAATACTGGTACTTATTTGGACCCCTGCATTACCCCGCCCCAGGCAAGCTTCGCGGACCGGACACTAGCCATCAGTGCCGCGTTCCTTGGTGCAATCGGGCGCAGGGGCGTAAGGGGTTGGGGAAAGCTTAGGGTTTAGGGCTTGGGGGTGTGTAGGGGTTAAAGTGTTTGGGTTAAATTAAGGTTTAGGGGTCGAGTTGGGGTCTGGGGTTTTGGGGGGTTGCCGGTTTTAGCCTTAGCTTGCTTGGTCCGGGGTTGAAGGGACCTTGGGGCCTTAAGGCTTTGGACTTGAACGGCCTGAGGCTTTGGGGGCTGACATTTTGTAGGGGCTGAAAGGGCTGAAGCGGCTAAAGTTCGCAGATGACTTGGTAGGGCTTAATGCTTCCTTGGGGATTTGCAGGACGCTGTGAATGTTTTGTCGAGTTTTCATGCAGAAAAAAGTGTTTTATCCGTGCTTCATTTCGCGCCCCAAGTATTCCCAAAACTTAGGCTTGGCCACTGTCAGACCCATGGATAAATTTGGTTTCTTCCTGCTCCTGCTAGGACACCCCGCCAACCCCTACCGTTCACTACGCCTTGTTGGAACCTCAAGATGTGGGCGGGGCAAGTTTCACGTAATGGGTGGGGTGGGGTGTTTAGTAGCATCGGGTCGGGAATGGTTCAAAAAGCATCTTGCGTGATATCATGTAGCTATCGCATAAGGTTCTCAGAAACTGCTTTCAATGGCAGGGAACGCTAAGCCCTACACGTTGAGCAGGGAAGTTTACTACAGCAAAGGAAGTTTGGTTCTTCCCAACTCTCTGAGTATCATCCCAATCAAAACCCTCTTTCACGCCTATTTGGCCCCTACATAACCCTATAAAAAGGTTGCAGTCACGGCAGAGGTTCCTGACACCACAGCAGCTCCCGCTGGTGCAGCGCGAGGCGCAGCGATGCCGCGACACGTTGCCCGGCGGCATTTCCTCAGTCTTACCTGAGCCAATATGAGCTATAGTCTAA